>JAQGCD010000112.1:0-14296 GCA_034698965.1 Zygoribatula sp. | reverse complement strand
CCTTTCAAAGTAACTTTCGAAGAGGAAAAAGAAAAGTCATCGAAAAAGTCAATTGTTGTGAAGCCATATGCGATTCCAAGTCGAGGTCCATATCCGATAGAAATGCCCAAAAAGAATTCGGTTCGCTTCACACCGACTCAATTGGAAGCAATCAAATCCGGAACCCAACCCGGTTTGACTGTAGTGGTCGGACCGCCCGGCACTGGCAAGACTGACGTTGCCGTTCAAATAATTTCCAACATTTACCACAATTTCCCCGAACAGCGAACGCTTATAGTGACCCACTCTAATCAAGCACTCAATGCTCTGTTCGAGAAAATCATGGCTTTGGACATCGATGAGAGACATTTGCTTCGTTTAGGACACGGAGAAGAAGCGCTCGAAACAGAGAAAGATTTCAGTCGATACGGAAGAGTCAATTATGTTTTGGCCAAACGAATCGATTTGTTAAATAAAGTCGGATTTTTAGCTCAAAGTCTGGACGTCAAGTCAGATGTCGGCTATACCTGCGAAACGGCTTCCTATTTCTACTTATATCACGTTCTCTCCCGATGGGAACAATATATTAATAGATTGAGTTCCGACCAAAATGTTGAAAATGTGGCCAAATTGTTCCCATTCAACAATTTCTTTGAGTCAGCCCCTCAACCCATTTTCATCGGCAAATCATTCGAAGAAGATTTGGAGGCCGCCAGAGGCTGCTATCGGTATATCAAGAAGATGTTCACTCAGTTGGATGAATTCAAAGCATTCGAAATGTTAAGATCAGGTCTCGACCGAAGCAATTATCTATTGGTCAGAGAAGCAAAGATTATTGCGATGACATGTACTCACGCGGCTCTCAAGAGGAAGGAATTGGTTAATATTGGTTTCCAATACGACAACATTCTGATGGAAGAGTCCGCACAAATACTGGAAATTGAGACATTCATTCCTCTTCTGCTGCAAAATCCAGAACATGGCCACAATCGACTCAAGAGGTGGATAATGATCGGCGATCACCACCAATTGCCTCCTGTCATCAAAAATATGACATTTCAGAAGTTTTCAAATATGGAACAATCGCTTTTCACTCGATTCGTCCGTTTGGGAGTTCCTACCATTGATTTGGACGCTCAGGGAAGAGCTCGACCTTCTATTTGCCAACTCTATAATTGGCGATATAAAAATTTGGGAAATCTATCCCATGTTCTATCTCTTCCAGAATATCAATATTCCAATTCAGGTATTATTTTCAATATTTTTGAATTAGAAAATATAAAAAATACTAATCCAAACATCTAATTAGGATTCCGATGGGAATACCAACTCATTAACGTGGATGACTTCAATGGTGTCGGCGAATCTGAGCCGGTTCCTCACTTTTATCAGGCAAGTTTCACTATTTTCCTTTCAGATTCTTAAATTAATTGTTCCTTTAGAATTTGGCTGAAGCCGAGTACTGTGTGGCCACTTTCATGTATATGCGACTATTGGGCTATCCGGCCGATAAGATCACTATTCTTACCACATATAATGGGCAGAAACATCTTCTCAGAGATGTAGTCAAACAAAGATGTGGGACCAACCCATTCATCGGCATCCCATCTAAGGTTTGTCCGCCACATCCTAAACCTATGGAAGAAATTAATAATCTATTTATCTTTCAGATCACAACTGTCGACAAATTTCAGGGCCAACAAAACGATTTCATCATTTTATCTCTGGTCCGAACCAAAACTGTTGGACACATTCGGGACGTTCGCCGTCTGATTGTTGCCCTTTCCAGAGCTCGTTTAGGTCTTTATATCTACTGCAGAGTTCCACTTTTCCAAAACTGCTTTGAATTGTCCAATGCCTTCAAAATCTTGACCAAAAGACCACTTCATCTTCAGCTGATTCCGAAAGAAGACTATTTAACAAATCGAAACATAAATGAGAGAATTCCAGACCAAAGTATTATTTCGATGGAAGGTATGCCACAAATGGTTCAATTCGTGTATCAGTTCTATCAGCAGAAGATCGAAGAATGGAAAAGAGACAAACCAGAAATATTTGAACAGGTAATAAATAAGCCCAAAGAAGTTATCGAAGAGGTAATCGAAGAACCTGAAGAAGATATCACTGACCAAGATATAGATGATGACGATGATGAACTCGGGTTCGAAAAGTTGACCGAAGATGATACCGGAAAAGAAGATATCACCGAAGATGTGGAAATTGTCAGTGACCATGAAGAAGAAGCGAAAGAAGAATCGAAAAAAGAATCGAAAGAAGAGACTAAAGAAGAATCGACAGAAGAATCGAAAGAAGAAACTAAAGAAGAATTGACAGAACAATCGAAAGAAGAATCGAAAGAAGAAACTGAAGAAGAATTGACCGAAGAATCGAAAGAAGAGATAAATTAAAAGCTTTTCATTAATTTCATTGTATTTATTTGAAATAAAATTAATATTCATTCATAATTTGTCTGAAAATATAGATCGATGTCTACAATGTCTTATTATTCCCAGTGTGGTTACAACTCCAACAGAGTGGCGAAAAAAGAGAGCGATCCCTCTGAGTGTTCAAGTTGTAGCAATTAAGGTCTTGTGAGCTCATTGTTGGGTCACTTCCATGTAATTTATGTACAAATGAGGTAATGATTACAATGCAGTGTCAGTGCATTGCAGTCAATGTGATTTTCAATGTTGGAATTTCAAACAGTTGGCGCTCCGAATGTTGTGAAAGCGTTTGTTTATTGTTGATTGTGCTGTCATTTGATTGCATTCGCTAATTGCAAACACTCTTTGATTTGGCCAAACATGTCGACCGAAACCAATGTCGTTGAAGACATGGATTGCCAGCAATCGGGCAAATCTTTGGCTAAATTCAAACCATTTGTCTCAGTTCTCAAATCAAACCAGAAGTCAATCCGATGTGACTTTTGTTTCAAATGGTAAGCAATTGACAAATATTAATAGACAAATGTCTAATTGATTGTCACATTTCACAGTATGAAAGAGAAGATCGAGTGTTCATTCTGTCATCGGGTCTGGTATTGCGGTCAGACCTGTCAAACAAGCGATGCCGTCATTCATAGCTTTGAATGCCATCCGACTATTGATCTGAAAGATCTACTCTTTGACAAATGTTCAAATTCAGAGTTGAGAGAAGAGTTGGATTGGATTAAATTTAAAGACACCGATGAGTTGGTCACTCATACACTTCTTCTGCTCCGGATTTTATTTCGACTCAAATCAGATCCTAATTGTCAAACAAAGTCTTACCCGTTAGTCAACGATTTCTCCATCAGCTATGATGACATAATCCTTCCCGAGTCGGACAGACTTCATCGGGTCTGGGAAGACAGTCCTTATATGTCAGAGGAAGAGACGATTACCTCTGATCTGGTCGATGACCTGACCTATAACTTCGGCGCTTGGCTTTCGGTGGTTAAACAAATTGTCGATTCAGAGTTTATTTCGAGCCGATTAGGACCCGTTCCTGAAGACGTTTTGATGCGAGCCTTTCGTATTGTATGAGTTATTTTATATAATAGTATGCTTTGCAGTTCCTTACAGTTCCTTACAATGCTTTACAGTTCCTTACAATGCTTTATAATTACCATACAGTTTAATTACATTTAATTAAAGCATTAAGAAAAAGCATTGTATTAAAGCAAATATAACCCGATGTTTATCATATATTGTATACTAATTAATTCGATTTTTCTTCAGGTCATTCGATATTCTCTCTATGTCTGTGATATGCAATTCATAAACGAAATCGGAAAAGCCTTTTACATAGAGATGTGTTCCGTCAGACACTCATGTATTCCGAACTGCGGTCCGCTTTTCGCCGACACAAACGAACTCGACTTACGTGTTATGGACGGTCGGGTCACTGACTTGACTGAAGCCACTTATGACTATCAAATAGAAATGAGCGCATATTCTGCACCTGAATTGTCAGAATCGCTATCCATTCGCAACATTATGTGCGATTGCAAGAAGTGTTCTGATGTCAAGAGCTATGAATACAACTATCATAAGTGTCTGTCTGAGGCCAATTTGAAATACGGCAATTGGATGCCAAACGACTATTGCACGGCAGTCAATGAGTTCATCGAAGAAGCTCTCGATTATATGAACAGAGTTCACGGCAAATACCATCCCTTCAAAACAGCATTGCTTTTATGGAAACTCAGAAATCAATGGAAATCGATACAAAACAATTTTTCCGAAGTAACTAAAGAACAACTCATCGAGACATACAATTGCGTAAAAGATAACATTATTATAACTCATGGCTCGGATCACATGTGGTCTACAAGTTTGGAATCGATCGATCAGCCGCTCAGTCTATATGTCAAAGGAAGTCAAGACTATTTGACCGAAATCGATAAAATTATTAAAGAAATAATTCCCAAATCTGTGATCGACGATAAATTGGCCTAATTATTCGGCTTATAATACTTAATTATTCTGGTCATTTATTTTTTAAGCGATAATATTCTTACTTATCATTCCTAAATTTTCTACAACAAAAAATTATTCTATTGAACAAATTATTATTGTATTTGTAAATTAGAACAATGTACAATGTAAATATTCATAATAATTATCAATAAACTCAATAGTTTAACGCAAATATTTATTATTATTTATGTCTTAACGTCATAGTTGTGGTTTGCATCACATGTGCGTTATGTAAACAAAACCATGTGATGAGTGAAATACGGATTTATTATTTTGTCTTAAATCTTGTCAATTTGAAAAGTTCATGAAAATCCAGTGAACAATGAGCAAAGGCTTGACCTTCGAGGTGTTGGCCGAGTGCTCAAAAACAAGAGCTCGTCTGTCGCGACTAGTATTGAAGTCTTTGACCGAAGGCCTCAATTGTAATGATGTTGTGATAGAGACGCCGATGTTTATGCCGGTCGGCACTAATGCCACTCTCAAAGGTCTTCTGCCTAAACAGATAGAACAGACCGACTGCAGACTCATTCTGGCCAACACATACCACGTTGGATGTCGTCCCGGTGTCGATGTGGTCGACAGATGCGGTGGTATTCATGAGTTCATGCGGTGGAGGAATGCTGTCCTCACAGACTCGGGAGGCTTTCAAATGGTCTCTTTAAGTAAATCATCGGATGTGTCAGAAACTGGAGTCCGATTTAAAAGTCCTTACAATAAGGACAGCAATAGTGGTGATGAACAGGAAATGTTTTTGACTCCCGAAATGGCCATTCAAATGCAACACAAAATCGGGTCCAATATAATGATGCAATTGGACGATGTGGTCAAGACTACACATCCCGATCAGGAGAGAATGGAAACAGCGTTGCATCGGTCCATCAGGTGGTTGGACAGGTGTTTGCTCACTCACCAGAAAGCAATCGCCGACAACGACAAACACTCCAAACAAAACTTATTTCCCATAATTCAAGGCGGACTCAGTCGAGAGTTTCGCCGCATTTCTGCCAAAGAAATTGTTGATAGAAATACCGCCGGAATAGCCATCGGAGGACTGAGTGGCGGCGAAGAGAAAGATAAGTTCATAGATATGGTTGCGGTCAGTACTGAAGATTTGCCACCGAACAAACCACGATATCTAATGGGTGTCGGTCTGGCCATCGATATGTTGATGTGTGTGGCCTTCGGATGTGATCTCTTTGATTGTGTTTATCCGACCAGAACTGCTCGGTTCGGATGTGCGCTAATCGGATTCGGCAAAGAGTTAAATATGAGAAACCATTCAATGGCTCAGGAATTCGGACCAATTGAAGAGGAATGCGATTGCATTACTTGTTTGAACTATTCCCGGGCCTATGTCTACCACTTAATGCGGGAGAAGAATACCGTTGGATGTCATCTGTTGAGTCAACACAATGTCAGATTCCAAATGCGATTTACGAAGAAAATCCGAAACGCTATCAAAGAGGGAGTGTTTGAAGAGTTCATCGTTGAAAATGTTCGCTACCATTACGGCTACAACAAAGAGGAATATCCGAAATGGATTTCACAGTCGATTCAAATGCTAGGAATTGAGTTATGAGTTAATGAGTCGACAGTTTATTCTTAACAGGACTTATGGAACACTGATTTTCTAATGAGTTTTGATAATAATTTAAAATTCATTTTATTTTTAGTCATTTATTGAGAAAAGTTTTTTTGAATGAATTTCTTTACTCAAGAAGTATTTCATTGAATAAACCTGTTTTGCGAGCGTTTAATTTGCAATTTAATGTGTCATTAAGTTCTAGGAAAGCGTTGAATAACATTGAAAGCCATTCAATGCTATTAAAGAGACGTTCGGTCGGCAATCAGTCACATAGCGTAACCAAACCATCCCATTAGGCCAATGATTAGCCCTATGTTTGCTCAGGTAAGCCAAACAATAGCCAGAAAACAAATACAGCCCTGAAATCCGTTTCGCGATCTGTGAACGCGATGTCGGACCGTATGAAAAACCATTAGAGACGAACCTAAAGTGCCGAACCTTTCCTAGAATTAAATACATATATCTCTTGTCTAACTTATTATTCGTGACAATCAAATGCAAAAAGTTTCGTGTTTTGTCTGCAACTCTTTGCCATTTCATATGAAAAGGCGTCGCCCATCGCAATAGGCTTTAATGCTCAAGAATTTCAATGACAATCAGCGATGAGTGAGTGATGTAAGGCATAGGTGTATGCGATAAATAAGATAATTGAGAGCCGAGGAGGGAATGGGATGTGAAGAATGCCAAACCACTCTCACAGGTCTCACACAAACACCTTCTGTCGCTCCGCATACCAGCTCTCACTACAGTCGGTTCAAGTTATAGGCAAAGTTAGAAGAAGTGCTTTCAATTGCAATTTGAAAGTACATTTAATTGCTCTCTTTTCGCTTCAATATCCCCAAAGGAAGAGATAATTAAACCGTTTGTTTGTTTAGAGTGAAAGTTGTGAAAAGAGGATGAGATAAGCGCTCAAAACAATAAAGCGATTTCAAAAGAAGAGGAAAGCCATTGATTGGACGGACTCTGTCTGTAATGCGAGAGGAATGCAGACATTGACACACAATGGGAGCAAATGAGACACACTTTCAGAGCGACAACAAATGGTCTCAAATGTCAACACTGGAGTGAAGGAGAGAGAGAGGGAGAGAGAGAGAGGAGAGAACAGTGAGAGCGAACTCATTGCAACTGCTGTTCAACGGTGTGTTCACAGTGTTGGCAAAGTTGGAGCATTGGAACAGTTGGGTCCCTCTCCACAGTCCCCACTCTGCTGTCCTGCCTGTGCCTCAACAGAGGCTCAACACTGACTGTTGTGCACAAGTGGTCGTCGAGTGTGCGCAAAGACACTGACTTCGAAAATGTCTGTTCAGTTGGGTTTCGCTCAAAGAGTCGTTCAAAGGTTTGCTGGTTTGTGATCATCAGTTAATGATCAACAAAAACAATGTCTTCGAAGAGGAACTCATAGAAGACATTGAAGAAGTGAGCCCTGACTGACCTCTGATTGGCGCCACCCCTCCAATGCAATTCCGTCCGTTCTTGTGCTCCACATGACTGCATGACTCATGTCCTCAACATCTTCAAAGTGTGAACAGTGATGAAAGTTTTAGTCAATTTCGGTGACGTCCGATGCATTGTTCCGGTCGGTGACGGCAATGTGACGGTCAGGGATGTCATCGACAAAGCCGTCGACCGATACAAGAAGGCCGTTAACACTGTATGTCCAACTTTGGCCATTCTCTCATTCACCTCTTCTCCTGACCTTTCCCTCGCTTTCTTCCTCATTGATCACTCATATCAGTCAAATCAGTCAAACAATTTGAGATAATTAATAGAACTTATTATTTAATTAATTTATTAGTCATACGATTAGATAATTAATAATCTGTTCGTTGTTTTATCTGAACAACAGACGCATGAATTCCTCCCATTTGTCCTATAATTATTGAGCATTCAATTAAAAATAATTTGTGTCCAATAGCCGTCCACCTCCACAGTGGTGGTTCATCACCTGAAGACGTGCAGAGACGGCGCTATCTTAGACCCCGATGACATTGTGTGCGATGTGGCCGATGATAGGGAACAGGTTTGTGATAATAAATAGAAAGTTCAGCGATTAATAACCCGATTATAAAATTATCGTATCTTTAGATAATCGCGTCCTTTGAAATACAAGACTTTGCTGAAGATCTCGCCTCCAAACTGAAGAATGGCCTTCACTCGACTCGGTTAAGTACGAGCACTCCGTCCGACTCGTTAGGGACCGGAAGTCCCGATGTGTTTATGAATGAGGACAGAATAAGAACTATTAGTGAATCAAATGAAATAGTGGTCGAAGACATGAACCGCAGAAATATGCCAAACATAAGCCTCGAATACAACGACGTCGAGATAACTAGTGAACAAATAAGTTCTCCCGTTTGTGCCACTCTTCAAGTCAGGCGCGGCAGTGAACCGGTGCTCAATAGGTTATCTCCTGACATCGATGTGTGTGACCCCACAAAAAGGTGGTCGACAGCAGTGGCCGTCGACTGCAAGAACAACAAAATCGGTTCTACAAATTCATTGGATGTCACTTCAGAGCATTCAGATGAAGACAAAGAAAAGTCAATCCTCTCATCCAACTCTCTATCGCCTCCCAGTATTAAAGAAGAAGGTTATGGCAGTGAAGAAAAGTCAGAACACACGCCCTCTTCGACAGCGAGTAACACATTCTCCCGATTCTCAAGAGGTTCGGGCAGACTCTCAATGATCGCAAACAATCTGGACGTTTGGGCCGAAGCGGCCGATAGACAGCTCAGCAAAAGTTTCCATAGAGATAGAAGTCCTGTGAAAGCAATCTATGAAGTGAACAAAAATTACAATTCATTGCCAAAGCGTCTGAACTATGATTTGACTAAAACTTCTGTATCTTCGATGTCCAGCGAAGATAACACGAAGCAAAGAAGTTTTGAGGAAAAGCCGGCAGTTATTGTGACATTGGCCAAAGAGTCGGGTCCTCTCGGCATACATGTTGTGCCAGAAAGTGACGATACGGTCGGCTCTTCTAACGGGTTACTCATACAAGGAATAGAACCGAGCGGTCGAATCGATAGAGACGGCAGACTCCATGTCGGCGACACCATTATCGAGATAAACGGCCAAAGCATTATCGAATCCAACTTTGAAATTGCTCAGAAGATATTCAGAAATGCTCTACAAAGTAATGAAATAGTTCTTCGTTTAATAAAATATAACCAAAATCTCAACCAAAACCAGAGTTGTGGTGAAGTGAGAAAATCATTTCCACCACCTGTGCTGCCAAAACCTACTAATGTCATAAAGCAACATGAAGAACTAAGAGCTATCGAAGGAATGGTTGAGGGCGAACAAAGGGAAGGACAGCAAACCAAAGTGGCCACGTCACTTGTACAAAGAACTTAGGATCTGCCGCACACAAACCAGCTGTTAGTTCGGCTTTAGTTGTTGGAAACACCAGAAGAATCGGCAAAAAGTATCATATTCAGCTCAGAAAGGGCAATGAAGGTCTTGGATTCAGTATCACCACAAGAGATAACCCAACGGGAGGCAATTGTCCCATCTATATCAAGAATATTTTGCCGAACGGTGCAGCTGTTGAAGATGGCAGATTGAAGCCAGGTGATCGACTGCTTGAAGTCTGTGGCATTGAAATGACTGGAAAATCTCAGTCAGACGCTGTCAAGATATTGAGGACTATCCCATTGGGAACCACTGTTGACTTAATCGTGTCTCGTCAAGAGCTGGACTTATCTCCGAGTCCAATGATGCCAAGACAACTGCCACCAGAGAAGTCGGGTGAAACAAGTGGTCTCATTGGCAATGAACGAGAAGTACTTACATTTGAAATTCCACTCAACGATACTGGATCGGCTGGTTTAGGTGTAAGTGTCAAAGGCAAAACATCTACGGTCAGTGGACAGCACACCGACCTCGGTATCTTTGTCAAGTCGGTGATTCACGGCGGGGCCGCCTCTAAGGACGGTCGCCTCCTAACTAACGATCAGCTGATCAATATTAATGGCATTCCTCTTCTTGGAATGTCCAACAGTCAAGCCATGGAAACATTGAGACGGGCCATGACTCAGGGCGAGGGCCCAATAGCCAATCCGAATGCTATAACGCTGACAGTGGCCCGAAAGTCATCGCTCCTCTCATCTCAGCTCAACAGTTCGTGCCATCAAAGAAATGACTCGTTATTGAGTTCTGCCTCTAATGACTTCGACGAAGAGTCAGCACATTCTGCAGCCGTCAATGAAACCATATATTTTCAAAGCTATAGATTAGACGACACTTACGATAACAGCTATCGATCCAATGATAATACTGTGATCTATAGGCCTAAAAGTGATGGCCAATTGAGAGATAAAGAAGAGGAACGAGAGAACTATTATGTCTGTTCGCCTAAGAACGAGTCGCCCAACAAACCAGTGACGGATCAATCCTCGAGTCAGACAGTGCTGAAGCAGTTTTATTTAAGTGAAAACCACGACTCAAACAAAATCTATGACAAGTCACCCAATATTGTCAACAGAAGTGATGTAATTATTGAAAGAGATGCCATTGAAAATCGCAAACAAAGTGTCGCAAACAGTATTGTCAGTGATTCACATCCAGAGTCAACACCACGTGATAGCACATTGTCTTTGGACGAAGACGATGCAGACGGCTTCAGAAGGGATGGCTTCGGACGACAGTCGATGTCCGAGAAAAGGCATACACAGCTCGACGCTAAGAGTACTGACACATATCGACGCAACAAAAAGGCCAAAGAGGAAAAGGAAAAGGAAAAACAGCTCAGGGATAAGGATCAGGTCCAGACTCAAGTCAAAACTCAACGTATCTGCGATAATGACAATGACAGGACTCCTCACGAATCAGGTTCGTTTCATATATGCATTCTTGTCTACATTCTTATTGAACCTTAAACCTAAAAAATCTTTAACCGATCTCTTCTCGAATTTCCTTTTTCTAACAGTTCCTAAAGCAATAATAATAAATCAAAGATCTTCTTCTTCTGAATCATTAACATTGACAACTCATAGACTAAAGTCTCACAATAACTGCTCTAAGGCTGACAGCTATGACAGTATGTATCGTCAAAATTATCTTAACTTTCTTTAACTATTAGAGTGCATTCGCTTTCTGTCGGAATTTTCTTCGCTTAAACCCAAATAACATTTCAATACTAACGGTTCAATGGTTTACTCACAAAATTGTATTTTTGTATCGTCTCTCTCTCTTGGAATGGCAGCAAAAATAGAAGTTTATAACTCAACGAAGTGTCGAACCCAATCCAAACAAACCATGTTCTCTCCAGCGTGTTGCTGTATGACATTTTTTGGTATTTATGGCACCTCTCAAAACGGTCTAGGACATTTTTGGCACTAAACATTAATGCTTCTTATTTTACTTTTTACTCATTTGACTCCAATCTCTCTTTTGTTTATTTCATTATTATTTTTTGTTTTGTTTTGTTTTTGCACTAAACTACTAAAACTAGCGATTGTTAACTAATATTATGACTGTCACAGGGAAGTGTCGGTCTCCCGGGTCGTGTCCATATCATAGCGCTCAGGCGGTCAACGGGCAGAAGAAAGATTTGGGACCCACTTTGGGAATGAGAAAGTCAGCCAGTCTTGAGAGTCTGCAGACAATGATGCAGGACATACAAAAAGAACAGCTCGAAACCGATAATGCATTTACTGGTCCGCGACATAAAACTGTGCGCGTAGCGAGAAGTCGGGAAACCAATGAGAGCTTTAGGGCTGCTGTCGACCGATCCTATGATATGCAAAATGAAAACGAAAATCTCGAAACAATGGAAACAGGTATTTGTAGTTTCCCTTGATGATGTCACTAACATAGTTTTGTCTATAGTTGCCGAGGAAGGCAGTGATACCGGATCTTCGACAGAGAACATAAACCAAATTAACCATCAGACTCATGTGATGCCAATGCGAGGACCTTCTGGTGCTCTGTCAATGGCCAGCACACAAAACACTGCTACAACTACGGCATCTTCACAAATGACCACCGATGACGATACTCAAGGATTTCTCAAGAAGAAAAATAGTGGCAAAAAGAAGGGCCTTTTGAAGACTTTGTTCAAATTTGGTTCTAAAAAAGGTCGATCCAGCAAACAGAAAAGTGAAGCACAACCCGAGCCTTTCCCCGACCCAATTGCCGCTCAGAACGCAGCACAACTGTATATCATGGAACAGGAAAGGATTCAACTTCATTATAAGAGACTCATGGAACAGCAACAGCAGCAACAACTTCAACAGCATCTCAAACAATCCTCTCAAGTGTCACAAACAGCACAACCGACGCCACCGGCACGTCAAAGGTCTAAATCAGCGATCGGAGAGCGATTCGGTGTCACTCAACCCTTGCACAGCACTCCTACTGGTGTTACCACTGCTCAAATTTCAAGTCACGGTCTGACCAATGAAGCAATTCTTTCGCGTAATGAAAGAATGGCTCAATTGAGAGCTCAGCATCAAAGGATGCACGTGGAAAGACATCGCGTCTACCCGAATGAGGCGCCCATATATGACACATACAGTTCAATGGACCGCAAACATCAGGTAATGTTATCGCTATATCATTGCTATAATTGTAACGATTCTATTGAACTCTATTACCATCTATTGGTATCTATTGATGAAGAAATTCAATGCAATTCTATTCAATGATTAATGACTTAATTGTTTATTGTTTTCTCTCGACAATTGTCCTAACAGTTGGAATTCATCCGTAGAGGTCTAAGCCCTCCCAATCAAACCCAACAAATATATATTTCATATCCCATTAACGCTAACAGTCCTCGGCGTCTGGTTCTGCCTAAGGTATTGGTTCTCAATATGTCATTCCCTTTGCATGAGTCCTATCACTGTCTGCGACCCTTTCCCGCACACGATTCCCGACCAATCAATATCTTGTTTTCCAATTCTTATGTTCTGTTGACTGTCGATAGAATGTTGAGCCCATATATTCAGTGCATAATATCCGAAATATGAAAGCGAATGCATTTGAAAGACGAACATCAAGTCTAAGATGCAGTGCCAACAATCCTAAGGTACACACCATTTGAGACAATTTGTCTTCCGTTTGATTGACCGCATAATTAATCACTTGAATGCATGGCTGCTTCCGATCACAACTAACTGATCGCCAAATATTTTGTAAATTGATTGCAAACCTAAATATAATTGAATGTTATTTGGAATGCGAACGCAATAATTAATCAATTAATCGTTTCGTAAGTGTATTGAAATGCATTTAATCGCGACCGCAATGACTGACCGCATGAATCGCTTTCGCAAATTAAGTTTTAATTAATTTAAATTTAACTCATCTTCTAATCATTGCAGTTACCGAACACTGAGATTCACCACTCGAGAGGAAATTCCTATGATATTTATAGACAAGCGATGGAGAGGTAAATGACATAATGACTCGTCATTTGTCTTCAAAACATTTTTGCATATCATTTGTCTGCAGACCTGGAAGTCGTGTTGGGATCACTGATCACAACAAATACGGACATTACATGAACTATAAAGAGATTCAGCAGCAGATGCATCACTATAACCAACAGCAACAGCAACAACAACAACAAGTAGCTCATAATCAATACGTCCAGAATCAGAATCGACAGATCTATGGCCAAATCGGTCAGCCATCGAATACACTTCCGTCCGAAGCCGTCCGACATCTGATCAGAGGTCAACAACAAAGACAAATGTCTCCGGTGAACAACAGGGGTGAGCGGCCAAACTCTAACTACTATGAGTATGAGACGGCGGCCGCTATGATGCCCAGCCATAAGCAGCCGATTCAGAACAACTCCAATGCTGTTCCTCAGACCGAACCCAATAATAGCGGTTCGATTATAAGAAGGAGCAAAAAGTACGGTAAACCTGATACTATGAGTTCAATGCAATCGGGAGCCCAAATCCAAGTGCCAACTCGACAACAACAACCCATCTATTCCTCGAATCAGCTGAAGATCTATGGCAGCACTTACTCGAACGGCTATTCGGGTCATTGCCAGTCGCAGCCAAACCCACCGCAAGTTCCCATTTATGACACACTTCAGGGTAACACAAACGCCATGAACGCCAACTCTAATGGCTATCAAATCTCTTCCAAATACCAAAGTCCGCGACCGGGCTCTAAAGTCTAGACTATTTAACAAAGTTCTATATTTTAATATTCATTATTTTAAATATAGTTTTAAATAATCTTGTAATTAATCATTATTTTCATTTCAAAGTTTTTATATAACTATTTATCATTTGGTTCTTCGAATGCC
>JAQGCD010000111.1:0-14296 GCA_034698965.1 Zygoribatula sp. | reverse complement strand
TCTTCCAACTCTCCGTGCAGTGCATTGCATCTTCGTTCAGCCATGGCGTACTGCTCTCGGGCCTCATCTCTGGCCCGTTGTTCTTCCTCGTAGGCGGTCTGCAGTTCCTTGAGTGTCTGCTGGTACTTCTTGATGTTCTTCTGTGCCTCGGCATTGGCCTTGTTGGCGTGGTCCAGAGCGATCTCCAGTTCGTTAATGTCGCTCTCGAGCTTCTTCTTCATGCGCAGGGCCTCAGCCTTGCCTCTGGATTCGGCCTCGAGACTGGCCTGCATCGAGTCCAGAGCTCTTTGGTGGTTCTTTCTGGTGTTCTCAAACTCTTCCTCCTTCTCCTGGAGGCGTCGGTCGATCTCCTGTCTGACCTGAGACAACTCGAGCTGAGCTCTGAGCACTTTGTTCTCCTCCTGTTCGAGTGCGGCCTCGGCTTCCTCGAGGGCAGCTTGCAGCTCCTCCTTCTCCATCTCGAGCCTCTTCCTCGACTTCTCGAGCTCGTGCACCGATCGTCCGCCTTCACCCAACTGGTCGAGCAGGTCCTTGATCTCGTCCTGGAGGTTCTTGTTCTCCCGTTTGACGGCATCGTACTGTTCTTGGCTCTCCTCGTAAGCGGCTCTGAGTTTGAAGAGTTCGGTCGAGTAGTTGCGGCACTCCTTCTGCGAGGCGTCCAACTCGGCGGCCAAGTCGTCCACCTTCTGCTTCCATTCGGCAATGATTTTGTCGAACGACTTCTGCTTCTTCTCGAGAGTGGAGGCCAATGCGTTTGCGCGCTCCACCTCAATGGCCATGTCCTCGAGCTCGCCGGACAGTCTCTGTTTGGTCTTCTCCAGACCCGAGACCTTGGCGTTGAGCTGTTCGATGTGTTCGTCGGCCTCTTGCAGTTTCACTCCGAGCTTCTTCTTGGCCTCCTCGAGTTCCTCGAGCCTGGCCAGACCCTCGCTCTCGAACTTGGTTCGCCACTGCTGGATCTCGGCGTTGGCCTTGCTCAACTGTCTCTGGAGGTCAGCCTTGGCTTCGATCTCCTCGTCCAACGACTCCCGAGCGCCGTCCAAGTCGTGCTCCAGGTTTCGGAATTTGCCCAAAATGGCTGCTCTTTCCTAATTAGATTAATTGGATCAGCTTATGCTTGGTTAATTGAGATTAGCCAGATTCTTCAGTTAAGGGCTCAGTTTGGGAATCCGTCCGACAGAATCAATGTTATGTTCATCGGGGTTAAGGACATCGGGTTCATCATTGACTGAAGATCTGAGCTGAAGAATCAGAAGACAATACATACTCTGCTCTCCTCATCGGCGGTTCTCTTGGCCTCTTCCAGCTGTGTCTGGAGTGACGTCTTGAGCTTGGTCAGCTGTGCCACCTGTGACTCAGCGTCCTCCAATTGCCGTTGGAGTTCGCTGTTCTCGACGGCCAACTTCTTCTTGGATGCGTCGAAGTCGCCAAGTGTCCTGTTGGTCTCGTCCAGTTTGCCGGTCATCTCACCCAGCTGCATCTCCATCTGCTTGTTCTGCTTCTCGGTGTTGGCCTTCATGTGGGACAGGGATTAGAGTCGGGTTTCGGCTATTAGTCACGGCATTCAAAAACAGACAATACATGCGATTCTTCGCGGCATTCAATTCAAATCAAATTAAATTTAAGATCAAAATCAAATCAAAATAAAAACAGAAGCGACGGACAAGACATGGACTGAAGCCAAGTACGGACAGGCAAGGGATACCTGGTTCTTGGTGGCGTGATCTACAATTCCTTGGAGGTCGGACACTTCGGCAGCCAGAGTGGCCCTCTCTTTTTCTAGTCTGGATCATGTCCATGCACGGGGAAGGTAGTCAAAGATATTAGCATGACAGTTTCAATCGAGGGTCGGGCGATCAATGGGTATCTACCGATCGATGCAAACAAACCGCGAGCTCTCGACCACAGAGGTCGGGCCACGAGTCGAGCACACACAGTGCGCACTCACAGTCACACACGCCTGTTGGCCGACATACCCGCACACTGGGGGCCGAACTAATAACTACTGACTACTACTTCATACCAAGATATGAGATTAAAAAGTTGCAGTTTCTCGAGAGAGAGAGAGTGCGGGAGTCAAACGTCAAACGGGACTACAGTTCTAAGAAGACAACCGCTATGTCTACGAGTGGTCAGTGGTCGGTGGCCACGGAGTCGGCCCATACCTTGTCCCTGGACAGGTGCTCGGTACTGGCCTTCACATCTTCCAGTTCACTCTTAATTTGTTGCTTTTCCTTCTCGATCCTAATGGGTTTGTGTTAACCGTAATGGGATTTTTTGGTGATAATCGAAACACATATTTAGAAACAAAAATACTTTTCGTGTTTCGACAAATTCTCTTTTGACTCGTAATCAATCAAAATGAGTCGAAAATAGTTCAAACATCAAGATTAAGAATTTGGTTCAGGAATTCGGATAAAGAGCGGAGGAATGGATCGAAAAATATTATCTTTGGATCTCTCAGAGGAACTACAAATAGGTTTGTTTACAGACGGAAGTGTTTCCAGTGATAGGGACTGACACTAAAAGAGCACCCGATGTTCACACATCAGACATCGAATGTCCTCCGAATGTCGAAAGGAAGGATCATAATGTTGCCAATGTTACCTGGCCTTAGCCTTGTTCAGTTGGTCGACTTGTTCGCTAAGCTCAGCCACTGAGTCGTTGTGCTTCTTCCTCAGTGCGGACATGGACTGCTCGTGTTGCAGGTTGGACTCTTCGAGGTCGCGTCTCAGCTTGGACATCTCGGCCTCGCGGCGTTTGTTCATCTCGATCTGTGAGGATGTGGCGCCGCCGGCCTCCTCCAGACGCTCGGACAGCTCCTCGATCTCGCGTTGCAGGTCGGCTCTCTGCTTCTCGGCCTTGGCTCGGGCCTGTCGCTCGGCCTCCAGCTCCTCCTCGAGCTCCTCGATTCTGGACTATGGGACAATCGGGTCAGTGACAGCATTGGTATAGTCATCAATAGTTTGGGCAAAAAGACATTTCGGCAAAAATCGGAAGCGAATAATAATATGAAGAATAATAACTGGAGTGACAGCCGAAGCGCTGCGATCGGGTGGACCCACACATACACTGGTCAGAGACGGCTCAGGCCTGACCACAGTCGACCCTTTACTCAAAGCATTAAGCAATGGAATACTTCATAGAGGAAATGGACGACACGGGGACTGTTCTGTAGGATAGGGTCTTGGGCTCGACGGACAATCCGCTTGCTCTCAGTGGTGAGGGTACAGGTGGGCGGCATATACCGGGCCTTATTCTGCAGCGGGTAGAACGTGGACATATCGCCGAGCGCGTCGCCAGCGCTGGACCCGATCGCGCCCGACAGCACTTGATAGTCACTATCACTGGACATAATGGCAGTGGAAGACGAGCCGTGAGAGCCGACACACTATCACTGATTAACCATTTAGTTTGTTTATGTGTATGTAAGCACAGGTTCGCCTCAGAAGAACCGACTCAAGAGTGTGATCTGACTGTTGAGGTGAGCGATTGGGAGCGCGCGTGCGGTGACGTGCAGTGGCGCTCGTCGTCGTGTGTCTGTGTCGATGAGCCATTAGCCCGGAATGCGAGCTCAGACACCCCCTCAACCAGTTGGCACTACTGCCGGGCCCTGCCTTATGTGGAATGCCGGAGACGATAGTCAATCCAATACAGGAGTCCTCACTGAAGACGTTCGCGACTTATGGCAGGCAATTATAGACTAATGGCAATCAGTATATCATTGGCTGCCACTGACGCTATGGATGGCTATAAATAGGTAACTCAAGTCCCGGCTAAAGCCAAACCAGTATTTCCTCGCTTTTTGCCAAAATGTGAAATCATTTTTTTGCCCAAAGAATTTCAAGCATTCTGTATAAGTGCGGACATTACGAAAACGACACCCGAAACCAGTATTAGACATCCGAAAATGATAGCTGACATCCGAAACTCAACTACTTATTTCCTTACCCTCCCCTTAGCTAATAATTTATCTAGCTAAACCCCCAACTAACCTAGCTAATTTTGAATTTCCTATCGAGTAAGGTATCATAGCTTGACCTCACAGCCTAACCTGGATGTCCATCTCTTAGGCATCGGATGCCTTTTTCGTGTGAACCACATTTTGTATGAAACACCCGAATCAGTCCATACCTGCAATTCCTTGATCTGCTTCTGCAGTTTGGACACAAGGCTCTGCTCATCCTCGAGCTTGGATGCGAGAGCTGCCATCTCCTTCTCCTTCCTCTGGAGCGCTTGTTCCAGTTCCTTCTTGTTCTTCTCGAGGTCGCCGACAGCCTCCTGTGCCAGCTTCAGGTCACCCTCGATCTTCCTCTTGTTCTTCTCGATCTCGGCTCTCTGCTTCTTCTCGCGTTCCAGGTTGTCTTCGAGCTCATCTAAGGTCTGTTCCAACTTGGCCTTAACCTTGTTCAGGTGGTTCACCTTGTCTTCGGTGGCCTGGAGGTCTTCCGCGGTCTTCTGGCTCACTTCCTGCAGGTTCTTCTTCTCCTTGTTCAACTTGTTGATCAATTCATCTTGGTGAGCGATCTCATCGTTGAGGTTTCGGATTTGATGATCTTTCGATGATTTATCCTGTTCTGCCTGTTATACCAAGAAATTTAAGAAGTAGAAGATGGTTAGCAAGGATCAGATTATAACCGGAAAATCACCGTAACTGAATCTCTATATTAACATACTTGGTAATTGAGCTATCAATCATAAGTGTCATGCTAAATCGGAATGCGGCATCGTTGCCAAGTCAGACTTACCTTCTGCAGCGACAGTTCCAGGTCTTCGATCTCCTTCTTCTGCTGACTGAGCTCCTGCTCGAGCTTCTTCTTGGCTGAGGTAAGGGACGAGTGTGCGTCCTCCTCGTGGCCGAGCCTGTCTTGGAGGTCCTGCAGAAGTGATTCATATTGTCGTTTTAATACACTGACATACTCCTGGCTAACGGCAGTGTCGTTGTCTTGATTCAAGACATCACTATCTTTGCGGATATCACTGTTCGGCAAACTTTTGGTCGCATTGCTTATGATGTCATTCATCATGTTTTGGGCCAAGTCTTCCATTTATAGGGGAGACAGCAGGGGCACAGTAGAGGGACAGTTGGGGGACAGTGGCTATGGGGGCGGCACTACTGTTGGACTGTTCAGTCCCATCAGTTCCTTCTCATTCACTATAAGAAGTGATGTTCCGTTCGCTCTCGAGTGGAGGACTCGAACTGAGGAGAGATGTCTCGAAGTATTCGTTTCTATGTCTGAGCTATTGAGCGATCCGTTCCCTCAGTTCCCCACCGATTCTGCCCACAAATAGCTAGTATAAACACACTGAACAGGCTGTGGGACTCATGAAAGAGGTTAATGAGAGCGAAGAGTCGGACTGAAGAGACAGAGAGAGACTCCGGAATCGCTTTTTAATATTTATCATTCAATCCATTCATTAAATTAGTGCCAAAATATGTCTAATTCTTGAGCGAAGACATACACGAATTGCTTCTTTGCTTAGGGTTGACAGATTGAAATTGTCAATTTCTGAGTACCCATCAAAGTATTTCTATATAGATTACTTAGATCCCAATAATTAGCAAGATAAGATCCAGACTAAATGCTAGTTAAATTCGACTTTATCCATCAAAATATTTTTTTTGAAATAAGTAAAATACTATTCAATTAAGAGCTGTCAACCCTATCTGTGTTTCTTATTCAGCCCCCAAATTCATATCAAACAACTTCTATTTACATATTTAATAAATAAAAATATTTCTTTTCATCATAACTGATGTTCCAATACTCCGCCCCCACAAGACATCAAAACCAAAAGTTTGCTAATTAATTACTAACTAGTAAGAAGGGCTTATCTTCCAGTGATGTGAGCGGCAAAGACAGTCCTTATCTTATAGACAATTCTAAATTTGACTTACGCTGAGTTGTGACTCGAGGTCTGCCTTCTGTGAGATAATTTTGAGCAGACGTTCCTCGACATCGCCCGAAGAGTTACGCTCGGACTCGAGTTGGAGGAAGAGGTCGTTCTTCTCCTGCAAGAGCTGGACATTCTTCACTTCCAACTCCTTGCGGAGTTTCTCTTCCTTCTCGAAGGCCTCGTGCTCCTTCTTCAGCTTCTCCTCCAGTGCCTTGAGCTCGTCCTCGACACGGGCCACGTTGAGCAGGGGCTTGACCTTGGAGTACAGTTTCCACCAGAGCCAATTGCGCAGGGTGAGGAACTTGCGCAAGTTGCGCTGGATGACCAACAGGGCGATTCTCTGTTCCTGCAGCTTCTTGAAGCTCTTCTTGACCTGGTACCATCTGATCCAGCCTTGCAGCCAGGTGATGATCTTGCCCAGGCGCTCGTCACGCAACTCCTCCAGACTACCCAACACTCCGGCGCGGAAGAAGATCTGTGGGTCGGGTTTTTAGATGGAGGCTTAATGGGGGGAAGGGGTGATGGGCTCTGGTGCTGACGTGCAGTGCAGGCACAGCCAACACACATACAGATGAAGTGCCAAACATAGACACATAGATAGAGGCATCGAATGAGCGATGTCTTCGACAGAGGGAAGACACAGAACAGAACAGATCACAAGAGACAAGACCTACCTTTGAGAGTGGAAACGTTGTGCTAAGCAGTTCTTGAGCCGAACAATCGGCAGCCATTCATAAAGCACTTGTCATAACACTTATGGAGTGATTGAGTGAGCATTAATTGGCAGCGATTACAAGCATGGTGCTAATTTGGATGAGGAAGGGTTCGGCCAATCAACAGCAAGAAGTGATCAAAGGGTTCGCTTTCTGCGGGAATACACTCTGAGCTGAGTTTACAGTTATCTACAGTATAGTCGTTCTAATTTGAGAATACCGATTTCTCCATTAGAGTTGTGCTTATAAGTTGGGAGAAGATTGGAAAAGTCAAAGTGAATTAGCTATAACTCTGGCTATAAATTATTCGCCAGTTTATGAGAGAAAATATGTGTGAAATCGTTAAAATTCTCGGCTAATTCCGCGAATAATCAAAACAAATATGAATTCAATTAAAATAAGAGCACTTATTATACTAGACGTGACTACTCTTTGAAACACTGATTACACTCTGATTTATATAAAAGCCAACTTTTTTTCATTGCATAAGACATGGCTTTGCACTTACAGTAAGAATTTGCGGACATATATAACAGGCTATACATCACTAGAGAAGCTATTTCTGGCGGAAGAAGCGGTGGATTATTGACAGCGAATTTGTACGGACTTTAAGTGAAGACACTGAACATCATTGACAATACCTTTGTGTTTCCGAATCGGTACTCTTGCGGGTCAATGCTCGTGGCTTTGACCAACTTTTCAGTGGCTACCTTAGCGTCAACAAATCCCTTGGGCAGAATGGTCGGCGCCAGGATTGTGTATCTATGCATACATTAGTGCGCAAAGACAACGAAGAAGGTTAGTGTTTGGTCCGAGGGCTGGGATCGAAGGGCTGTCAGGGGTCTCGACTGCTGTCGCACTACTGTCGCACTACTCTACGATTCAGGGGGTGTGTAAAGCATCGTCTCGGGGGTACACTCAAAACCGGGGATACAGTCACAAAGGTGAAGGAGAGTTCGGGAGAGTTATGTTCGGGGGAGAAATGTTTTGGGGAGTTATGTTGGGGGCTGAGCGCGAAAACCCCATAAAGAATGCTATTTATGAACACTAAATATGTAACACAAGTCTTATCACTAAATATATAGCACACGGCTTATCACAAAAAATCTTATCACAAATCAAATCTAAAATGTTCTCTAAGTTCAGGCATTCGTAACCGAAAAAAAATCCGAATTAAATTCCGATTCTATATACTAGACATTCGCCAAAAACACTTCTGAGTCTACTTCTAAATGAGGCCAAACCCCAAGTCGGGGGCACACAAGTCATGTGCTTTACTAGCCTTCGTGTGACCGAATTTATGGTCATTGGCATCCAATTTGATGTATTCTATCACTTTCTCGGCCACCAATTTCGCGTCCACAAAGCCCTTGGGCACGACTGCTGCCGCTAGGATCGTATATCTATTGTTCACGTGAGGGGCACACCGGGAGTCGTCAGGGGTGGACAGAGGGCGGGACACAGAAAACAAAATGTTTGGTTAAGGTCTGGCATATAAGGATCGGTAGGTTCTCAGAGTAGATAGGGTTTACAAATTTTTAAAATAATATTTTGGGCTAGTTCATTTTGTTAAATGAGACGGGTGTTCGCTCTTGAACATTTGCTTGAGGACACATATAGGAAACTTTTTACCTTTCACTGCCATCATTCCGTATGATCGGAGGCTCAGACTTATATCATTGGACAGTCAAAGGGAGCTTAGCTTATCGGGGGTTTGGCTCAACATATAATAGAGTGGTTCGGGTTCGGTGGGGGACAACATATAGACTGTGCGGGCACTGGTCTGCACTTGATATGGCACTCGACATAGAGTCTTGCCTTGGTGTGTCCCAGCTTGTAGTCATTGGTGTCTAACTGAATGGCCTCGCACACCTTGCCGGCCACCTGTCTGGCGTCAACAAAGCCAGCCGGAACCGCGGCGGCCGCTAAGATTGTGTATCTGTTGGTATGGGCATAGAACGGGTCAGGCAGGGACCACAACTCATTGTCGGTTAGCTTATCGGTTCAAAGTGGGTCATTTGAGTTGTTCGGGGGCGACATAGTTGGTCATTATTGTCATACATGTGGTCTGACTTCTGGTTACATAGTGGGGTTCGGGTGTGATAGGAGTCAATGTGTCATACCGTTGCTTGAAGTCAGGGTACACCATCCTGTTGGGGAAGCCCTTACGACAGATACGGATACCCTCGAGCACACCGTTACAGGTGAGCTGATGCATGACCAGGTGGGCATCGATCACACCTGGATAGGAGCAAACAGTTAGAATGCAGGGTCACTCGTGATGGAACAGTGATGGCCAGGGCTTTTACCCAATCAGCTTCTCTAGCATTGGTACTAGGGATAGATACTTGCCCTAACAAGATATAAAGGTAATTGAACATTTCAACTTGGTCAATATATCTTGGACAAAGTGACTAGATTATTCATTATCGGCGAAAAAGGTTGTCTTCCTTACTATCACACCTCTGGCCATCACTAGACGAACAAATTGATAAATAAGAACAATATATGCGAAATAATAATATAGACGAAACAATGGACATAATTACAGGTGGACGTCGGCAAACTTTGGCCTCAGGGGCGGAGGCAAAAGGAGAAGTAACCCAACGAGTAATTTACATGATAAACATGATAATTTGCAAGAAAGGCCTATTGTAAGGGCCAAACTTTTAAATTAAATAAATTATCGTTAAGATAGGGAATCACATGAGTGTTGCCTCCCCTTTACCGGGGTTTGCCGACGCCTGAGTAGAGCAAAATGGTACTGTTCTCAGAATACTGGTCCAGATCATAGTGACGGTCTCAAAACGAGTTGGTCTGCTTTTATAGGGGGGTCAGGGGTCACCTGAGAGTACCTGGCTGTTTCATTTCATTGGGGATGATACAACGCACAAAGTGCGGGTGAGTCACATGTAATGTTCCCATAAGCTTATTGAGCTGCTCCTATAGGGGGCGTGTCGGTAGTCAGTGATAAATATGAATTAATCATTGAATTCGATAAATGGGTTACTGTGTTCTTGTAATTGGTATTCAACACAGAAATCAAGGTAATCGACATAAGGGGGGTTTCAACATATGTTTGACACATCGAGATATATCAAGGTATAGATCACATGATGATCAAAGTGGGGGCACACGATAGTCGGGGCACTGACTATCAGATTGAGAGACCAGGAACGGACTGTTAGGTCCAAAATGGTGAGACCGGGAACGGACTATTCGGTCCAAAATGGTGAGACCGGGAACGGACTATTCGGTCCAAAATGGTGAGACCAGGAACGGACTTGTGCAAGACTTGTGCCAGATACAAAATAGTTGCGCAAAACATGGTGAAGGGTAATATACCTGGCGATTTAGTCTCGTTGGGAATGATGCAGCGCACAAAATGTGGGTGGGTTTGGCGCAATGTGGTCATCAGCTTATTCAATTGTTCCTGTGAGGGAGTGGTGGGTATGGTGGGCGGCACCGGGCGGTGGCCCCGACAAAACACGGTTAACATTAAACTATTCGGTGTCAAAATGTGTGTCCGTTTCCGTGTATGTATGTATATGAGGGGTCATCAAGGGTTTACATGTATGGGGAGGGCTAATGAACAGGGGCTGTGACAGCCTCTGGGCGTCAAACATATGACCACTCGCGACATGGATCAGGTCTCGTATTGGGCGCACGCGCTTCGGGTGCTGTTTAGGGCACACTTCGGGTATACATTCGGGTAATTCAAACCATTAGTGTTCACAAAAAACCGAGAAGAGTTGACGACTACCTAACCATTCCAACTCTTTACTAGTCTAGTAAGTCACTAGTAGTAACATGGTCATTTGGTTGTAGATCAACACTTCACGCAATCATTGTCTATAACTCTATAGGTCTACGGGTCTACGGGTCTAAGGCAATGGTCAGATCGGACAGTCATTGGTGATCAAACAGTATGAGTCAAAAAAACAAACGACAACTACAATTAAGAACTAATACCAAACACATTTAGAAGCGACGGCACAGAGAAGGAGAGGTAAGGGCGGCATAGGTTCACCTGGAGATTTGGTTTCATTGGGAATGATACAGCGCACAAAATGCGGTTGGGTTTGGCGCAATGTGGTCATCAGCTTGTTCAATTGTTCCTATGATGGAATGTGGTCAGTGGTCAGAACAGGTGGTCATGGTTAGACAGTGAGAAACAGAGAAAGAATGATTGATTGGGAACAGAAGAATGGTATGTCTTATGTGGTCAATAGTGTGTCAATAGATAGAGACAATGGTCCGATAGTGGCATACCCTGTACAGGCCGGACACGGTCTGGAAGCCGGAACCCTTCTTGCGGCCACCTTTGCCGCCCTTTCCGCCATCATCTCCACCACCCAGACCCGGATGGTCCTCGAAGATGGCCTGGATCAAAGCGTTGGAGCCGTGCTTGAACTGGTCGACGACACAGTCGTTGAGCGGATCCTTGTTCTTCTCGAGCCAGCCGGTCACGTTGTAGGGCACGGTGCCGGCGTAGTGCACAATGGCGAAGTGGGCCTCCTGGCAGCCAGGCTTGGGCGGCTTGGGCTTGACGAAGTTGGGCGACTTGCCCAAGTGGTTGGTCTTCAGCTTCTCCTCAAACGTCTTGTCAGACGCTTTCGGGAACATGCTCTCCTCCTCCAAGATGGACAAGATGCCCATGGGCTAGTGGTGCGGGTGGATAGGCTGTTATTACTAGGACTCGATTCAGGGGGTAAGGGGTTAGACGGAAGAGGAAGTGACTCTAGTGATAGACTCGGAAGCCTGTCTACTACTACTGGTGATGGTGGGGCAGGGGTGGGGCCGGATGTATACCTTCTCAATGAGCTCGATACAGGCCAACAAGTCCATGCCGAAGTCAATGAAGTCCCAGTCAATGCCCTCTCTCTTATACTCTTCTTGTTCTAACACAAACATGTGATGGTTGAAAAACTGCTGCAGCTTTTCATTGGTGAAGTTGATACACAACTGCTCGAACCCGTTGAACTGTGGGTCGGGTCGTGGTCAGTGTGATAGGGGCAGGGGTGGGGCATCAGGGCATCAGATGGGGCGGGTCAGTCAATGGTATTGGACAGAGACAGCAAAGGATAGGATAGGAGAGAAAGTGGAAGTGGAAGTGGAAGGAGAGAGAAGAGAGAAAAGACCTCGATTAGTCGGGTATGTCCATGGTAGACTTACTTTTTCGATCAGTTCAATACATTTGGCCAAATCGAGACCGAAGTCAATGAACTCCCATTCAATGTCCTCACGTTTGTACTCTTCTTGCTCGAGCACAAACATGTGGTGATTGAAAAATTGTTGCAGCTTTTCGTTAGTGAAGTTGATGCACAACTGCTCGAAGCTGTTCAACTGGACACGCGGTCAAAGGTCAAACGATTGGGTCATCAAACGCATTCAACAAAGTAGTCAAACATCAAAACAATACTACTGTTATGGTAACTAAACAGTTTAACTATCCTCATGAGGGCTATAGATCATCATTAATGAATAGCATGGTGAAGTCAGAGTTTTGTTCTGCATAGTTCACAACACATGTACTTTACAAGTACTTTACATGTAGTTTACTCTTCTCCCATTGGCTATCCCTGAGCATTACTGTTACTATTATTATTATTGTTATCATTATCATGATTATAAGGTGAGTTTCTCCCCATGATCTGAATTTCTAATTTCCAGCCATTTCCGCCCGAATTGATAATGATTTTTAGAATCAGCATAAAAAATAACCATTATTTTCAAAAATTCATCCATTCACATCCGCCCCAAAATGGGCTACAGCGCTAAATGTTTGGGGGCTAATGTTAAGTCTACGAGAAGTGTGATTTGGGGCAAATAAAAAAATTGAGGACGTAAACACTGGATAGTTAGAGTCTTTATTATAGTAAAATATAAAAATTTCAATTAATTTTAGGCCACAATGTTTGCCAACAGATTTGGATTCGTTTGAGAATTAGATAAAAATATTTCATTTATGCGA
This sequence comes from Zygoribatula sp., assembly GCA_034698965.1. Lineage (NCBI taxonomy): Eukaryota > Metazoa > Arthropoda > Arachnida > Sarcoptiformes > Oribatulidae > Zygoribatula > Zygoribatula sp. The sequence continues at coordinate 1,711 of JAQGCD010000111.1, read as the reverse complement.
AACCAAAATAACAGACAAAATATTCAGTTATATATATATAAATGACTATAATTTTTCTGAGTTTTATGTATTTATTTTGTGGTTCAGATAAAACATTTTCTGGAATTGCGAGCGATTTGAAGCACTGATTAAATTGACATAACTATTAAGAGCAGAAACAGTTGCCAACAGTGCCTCACATTTGTCCTCTCAGACCAATATAACTCAATTCTAGTTTTATATTTCAATATTTACAATATTTTTACGTTAATTAAATGAATAATTACTATATGAGCGATGAATAAATATGAAGTCTCAAAGGCTAATTTAAATTAAATTAATGGCAATGAATTAATCTATTGGTCAATGACTTACTCTCAATATGTCCTCTAATTATATTGAATCTGAAATCATATCTGTACTGAGAAAATGTGCAATAATTCGAGTGAAATGTAATATTGCTAAATATTGCTAATGAAAGCTAATGCAATGTCTGTTCACTCATATGAACTCATATTGACTCTAATGAAAGGCTATCCTCGAATTAACGATGGGTTTCGATCTATATATTATTACAATTGAGTAATTGACTAATTGAAACAATTATCTATTAATAGATAGCCATTATTATTATTATGGTTTTTAGGATGTGAAAGGATATTTTTCTACATTGTAGAAGGTGTTTAATATTTTGTAAATTGGAATATTCCTTATTCTGCATCATTGAAGAACGTTCGCTGTAATAATTTTCTTTTTCCATTTGAAAATAGCAGTAGACTAGGTCAATGATCCGAATGTTGCCGAATGACCCATTGGTCAGCACTGACCAATCGATGTAACAAATTAAGCAATCGATGCAATTATGTTCAATAAATGAGAGCAATGTAATGCCATGTAATGGAAGCCAAGAACAATCGATTTCTGGAATTATGACATTTGGCACCGAATTCGAAAATGCATGCATTTGTGAGCTTCCGATTCTGAACTCAAGTCGGCATTGGAATGCATTTTTCATAATCTTGGAGCATTGAGAACGTTTTAAGTGAGTCAAACAGAGCCGAACAACGCTCACAATATACACTCTTTTACAATTCAAAGGCGAATCCAATCAAAAGAAAGGCGAACGCGAGCCCAGGTTTTAAAAATGAAAGGCGAATGTTAAAACATGAAAAGCGATTCAATGCGTTCCGCTGAGAGAATTAAAGAGCGAGTCATTGCTGACCATTCGTTGTGCGGACCAAAACTTTGAATATTTTTCATGTTTTAATATTTGATTTTTCTTTTAAAACCATGGCTCGCGTTCGCCTTTATTCTGTTTGGATTCGCCTTTGAATTGTAAAAGACTGTAATGCATTCCAAAAATTGGATGCATTTGTCAGAGCGTTGTAAATGTTGTGAGTGTTGTGAGACTCAGCGAAATGTGTGCCAATCGTTAGGACTTATGGCTCGGACTCGGCATATGTGAGGATTAATATATATTCTATTGGTATAAACCATTTCTCACTTATTATCGCATCAAAGCCTTCAATGAATTCCATAAACTTATTGAGTTTTGAGCCAAAAGCAAATAAAATTATTCGTTTGCAGAGCGAAAGAAACGAAAGAAACAGAAGAACAATGAAAAGAACAATCAAAATGACATTGAATTTATATGTAATGCTTGGATGTATTGGATGTAAGGCTTAGATGTAAGGCACAGATCTAATGGATTGATATCTATTGCAACCATTGC
>JAQGCD010000110.1:0-14302 GCA_034698965.1 Zygoribatula sp. | reverse complement strand
ATATTGTTTTTTTTTTTTTTTTTGAAATATTCTCACATAATATTCGAACTGTTATATCAACAGTTTAGCCAATGTTTCTAATCTGTCTATAATTTGAATCCCATGTCTAACAACTTATTGAATACCTTTTTCGAACAATGCGAATAAAGAAAACGAAACAATTGTCAGAAATGAATGGATACCGCTCTGCACAAAGTGTTGCCACAAAGTGTTGCCACAAAGTGTGTCATCAGTTTTGTTCGAGAAAGTATTCGTTTCGGTATTCTTTAATGGTTTTACATTATGAAATAATTATCCGGTATATTCTTTTACTAAAATAACTAGAAATGAATACAACTTTGGGAATAATGAAGAACAAAATATAGACCAAATTAGAATAATGTGATTTCGCCAGAGTTGATGCAGTAATTTGTTGACATTTGAAACCTTCAACTGATGTCTTCGAATTAGTAATATTGTATTTCTTATCAATAGTTAGGATTATCTCATTGAAGTCTTGGATATTCGATTTCTCTTTCAGTACCTGTGTTAAGCTGGTAGCATAAGCCTGAATCGCTAACATTGGACACAAACAAAAGGGGTCCCCTACGTTTTCCCGAAATTTAAATCCAGAATTTCAATTTCCCGAAATTCAAAATCCAGAAAAATTAAAAGAGTACAATTTTTCTAAGGTAAGGGTATGCGCCGGAACAAATGATGAACAAGAGAACAACTTTCTAACCAACCCCGAGGTGGTATTCGAACCCATTTAAAAAAAATTGTATTGCTTTTTATTTTTCTGGATTTAAAATTTCGGGATAATGATTTCGGGCATTTCATTTTCGGGATATTAAATTTTGGGAAAACGTAGGGGACCCGTTCTTACTGATGTTGGCCACAGTAATAATTGCTATCAGGGCTGCCACACGTCCAGGCTTTACATGGACTGTCCCTGATTAGAGGTTTTTGAACAGAGCTTAAGGACAATTATAACGTCTAAGGTTTTATTTCGATAAGAAAATTATATCATTTGCATAATGTCGACCACAATCTACATAACTGTAAGTCATTTCTTATGCATCTTTCGTGGTTTGCAATGACTTTTGATGACAACCTGTTTTGTTATGCATGCAGAGTAGCCATAGTTATATTCTATGCAATCAACACATAATATTTATTGATGAACAAAAAAATCCTTAATTCATGAGACATAAGTAGTGATCTGGTCTTCGAGATGTGTTCATTCCGGTCGAATGAAGGGCAAACGTGTAGAGATAGACAAGCGATGGGCAATCAATGGCTTCTTCAAGTTGCACATTCTTATATGGAAAATAGACATTTCGACGCAAGCTATTAGAATCGATGCGACCAACAAATACATGACGATCGAGAAAAAGGTGTACAACGAGTCCAAAGTGAAGACAGCATTCTCTTTGTTCTTCAACAGACTCTCTTCAGTTTTCATGCATTGAAACTCCTGAAAGTCGCTTCGGTTCGACGATCGACTCATCCATATATTCAATAAACCTGAGCTTAGGATATGTTTAATGTCATTGTCAATGGCTTTCTTCAAATCAGTGCTGACGGAGAGTCTGGATATGCCGAGAGCTCGTAAATGAAAGTAAGACTTTTCGTTGCCTATATAGAGCTGAGTGTCTGGCCTTCGTTGGCAGACTTGCCGGGAGATACTCTTGAGCCGAGTCTCAGACATGACGTACGCCCATTGCCTGCTCACCAGTCGCTTGATATTCACTTCATCGGAACATTGGCTCTCATTTATTTCGATCATCTTTTGACCGATTTCTACTTGAATTTCGTTTTCATCGGACAAATTGTTTTTGTGCGCAGACTTTGAAACATAAAAAAATAGAATTCATAATTTAATTATCATGCTCTAGTTGTGATGAAATTGGTCTACCATAAATATAAATCCGCTTATTGTATTCTTAATTGAGACGGGTGTACATGAGGTCTGCAACGCCAACTCAGCCAATGTATTGATCAGATCCTTATTGGAATTGACGACCAGATCGACGCCAATCATAGTGTTGGCGCAAATGGTGAGCACCGATATGCCGAGCATTAGTGTGGCCGCCAAACACCGGTCTCTTGGAAACTGACTCATACTATGATGACCTTAATCATTACAATTAATTAGTTTGGCCCAAATAAGTTGGTTAAGTCAGTTAGAAACTTACTTTTTGCCAAAATTAGTTGCAAATAATATTCTAGATATTTGGCTATAAGTTTGCCATCAATAGAGCTGAATATTAGCCATTCTTTGAGCATAAATAATAGGATTGTGAGCGAAAGCGTAATTAATATTAGAGACCAAATATAAAAATCCAATCCTCTTAAGTAATCGAACGTCACTTTAGCGTCATATGAATGGCTCAAAATGCCGATCCGGTCGTAAATGAATGGCCACGAAAAGTCCATTATCTCAAGACGAGGTGCGCTCATCACAGCTGGTCCTAACATTATATCCACTTCGGCTCTTTGCAAGAGACCGCTCTGTCCGGTCCACGACTTGTTGGGCAGAGGAATACCGAAGTTGTGGTCGGCGTCTACGGCAAGCACTGAATACGAGATGTGCTTTCGGTCGAACAGCGCTCTCAATAGGCTTCCCATCACGCCTTTGACCATCACTGAGCCATTGCTCGACTCCAGAATCGTAAAGGGATACCACTTTTGATTAATTTAGAAAATTAAAAGATTTAATTAATTAGGAATTTGATGCAAAGAAACGAAACGAAGTTTTCGACTCAATTACTCACCTGTTGTGCAGCTATTCTCAGCATATCTTCAAGAATTTAATCAAAATACAAGTCGTTGTCGGCAACTGTCTGTCTCACAACTGTCTATTCGGCGAATTTCTTATCACAAGCCTAACAAATAAGTAATTAAGAATGAAACGAATCGTTTTGTCAGGCATTTGAAAAGCCCTCCTAATATCGAAATCGCCCTCTCATTACCATTCGCTGGCCAGCAATCATCATCCGAGAGATGGCGTACCCCATCAAAAGGAAGCACATGGTTTGAGCCCAGAGCCCCAAACCTCAGTCTAGTGCCGGAGCTCGACGTGAGCACAACACGACCGACATTTTTAATTAGTTAACTTTCGTTTAATTACAATTAGTTTTGTATTATTTAGTGTTCTGTCCTCAATAAACAGTGTCTTAATTAGCGGCCGTCTTGAGATTACTCCCGCCGCCGACAGCCTTATTGTGCAGACACCGAAAGACTCGATTATTGTCGCGTCCCCGAAGCCCTCGAGTGTACCCACGAAGCCCCGGGTTCCGTATCACCCGTTAAGTGGACCAATTGGACAAGTGTGCCTTCCTACCCGTAAAGAGCCGCGTGGCCTGATTTGCATTCAACAGATCAGCGTTTAGGAGGTACCCCAGTTGACCACGTGATCCGGTGGTGGAGGTCCTAATAAGGCAATCATCTAATCGTCCACTAGCGAGCACCCGATCTCTAATCGCCCGTCGACAACGAGAGCCAGAAGAACGACAGACGCCCAGTCGTGCCGTACCCTGAAGCAGGGGTTTATTGGAAATCTTGTTGTATTTCAGAAGACACAAAGCGGACCTAGCCGAGCTAGTCTCCTAGGGCACCCTTTGCAGAAACCAGTCCTTCCATAGACTTCCTTCCAGCAGAGAAGCATTACTGAAACCCTAATCGTCCACTGACTCCAACCGACGAGAGCAAGAATCGGAGGAAAGTATAGAGACAAGATAGAGATTGGCAACTAAACCACCCGTGAACAACGTGCTGGCAAACCGGCACGCTTCATTTGGTGGAGGTGCGGGGTAAGGTAAATCCATAACCCTCCAATACCACATCCCACAGACGGCGTACCGTCTTAAAATAAGGAAAAGTCGTGAGGACGTTGGGCTTGAACCCCTTCACGCACTGGTAAGGACGTTGGGCTTGAACCCCTTTACCAGATTGGAACAGACGGGGCACCGTCTCAAAACAAGAACCACAACCCCGTGGAGACGTTGGGCTTGAACCCCTCCACACACACATCCGGTGAGGACGTTGGGCTTGAACCCCTTCACCAAACTGTTGAGCGTGAACCCCCAATTCATTTGGTGAGGCGTAGCACCAACAGCCATGGCAGGCTAAGAAGAATGTGCGGCCGAAAAGGGCCGTTGCCATAGGAGTCATGGGTTGAGACTGTTTGGTTGTCCTTTTAAGTCTCAGCCCAGGGAGCTCACCCATTATTTGAGCGTCCGTAACGAACGAAAGGCAACCACGTCCCTCATTTCACCGCCGGCCGACCGAAGTAAGCCACGCATCTAGTCCGCTGTAAACAAAACCCCAAATCGTTTTCTTCTCCGAGTCGAAAACACTCAACATCTCTAAGAAGTTGAACATTCTTAATTGAATTTTTAATCTAAGACCTCAAGATTTTAAACTAAGACTTATTTAACGAAATATTTGGTGGAAATACCACAGAAGAACAAAACAACCGTTTCATTGGTGAAGGTTCACCGATAAACAACATCTCACAAACACGTGTCATTTGGTAGAGGTGTCACGTGTTAACTACTATCGACATAGACTTACTAACGGTTCACTTAAAAACAACATTATTTCGATAAAATCCGAAATTTTTTCTTAACTATGGACCGCTTTAATCGAAGATCACTCGTGTTCTCCGCTTCTTCCGCGGGAGGGGCAGGAGGTCAAAATTCCATTGACCAACATGAGACTAAGAACGAAGAATGTGAAAGTAGATCGGAAATGAGCTGGAGCTCATCATCTACTGCACAACTTACCAGCTCTTCGAAACTTTACAATTCATATGTTAAGCCGTGTCTAAGTGCTCTGTCTCACATGACTAAAGAGAAATTGTACGAACAATTTAAGCAATGGTATGCAGAAGCCGATGTCAAACTTGTGGAAGCGATCAAACATCTCGAATCGTCCCCACTTCATGCCGAGGCCTTAGAAAAGAAAAGACATCAACTCCACAACTTCTACAGTTTCTATAGTCCAATTATTGAGTCAGATATTAAGAAAGCGGCCGAAAGTTTTCGACAGTTAATCGAAGACTTAGGCGATGAAGAACTCGACAGTTTTAATAGTGATAACAACCCGATCCGAAACTTGTCGCCACCGCCGCTGCCGAAAGAATTGCCACCGATTTTCCAGTGTAAGACACCAGACGTTAGCCAACATCAATCTTATAAGCCGACTGGTGCAATAGTCAGCGATTTGTATAATTTGAAGACAAAACTCGACGATCGTCTTAATTCTTTGATAACACTTTCAACACCAATGGCTGAATTGGAACAGTCAAATCAAATGATCGAGAATAACCATAACCGAGATGCCGATCCAACAGAATCACATATCACCAACAACAACAAAGATCAGATCTATAAACAATGTGATAATCAATCCCAAACGAATTCGGATAATTATCTCGAACGATGCCGAGAAGTATTGAAGAAACAACTTGAGACACTCTGTGAACAATACCAAGAGTCAGAGATACGACTAATGAAAGTCATTAACGAAGGTCCGGCTAATCCCGAAAGAGTAAAGAGAGCCGAGACTCAAAACAGAGTTATGGACTCTCTCTATAGCCAGATTACGAATGTGACACAAAACGTCCGTGAGATCGAGAAAGAAATTAGTGAAATGTCTCTCGTAACCAAATCGTCCACTAATCAGACCAAAGCGAAAGACTTAACTTTGTATGACGATCTCTCAAAATTTAATTATTTCGGACGAAAGCTCGAACAATCGACTCCTTCTTCCAAAGTCCCTCCAAAGTCGACGACCCGATCACAAGAGCCAAATATGTCTACGAAAAGGGATTCGTCCAGACAAACAGCTCCCGGATTCGACCCGCCGAGCGATCACTCAAGTGATGGAAGTGACGACAAAAAAGGACACTCGAATAAGAAGGACAACTTATTGAAAGATAATAAAAAGAAGAAAAGTTCCGGAAGTGATTCGGACGATTCAAAACGAAATATAAGTGTGAGTTCGGTACGCTCACACAAATCGTCCACTTCCAAAACCTCTAAGACTTCGAAGACAACCAAAAAGAAAGGCAATTATACCGTCACGAAGAAGCCCAAGATCAAAGATTTCGATGGCAAAGACATTGGTTATGCCTCAACATGGCTAATCCAGTTTCAGCATGCCATGCGAATGCAGAAGTGTGATGATGAGGAAAAAGCCATGAACTTTCCTAATCATCTCACCGACTCTGCCCGTGAATGGTATACCAATCATTTCGGACTTAACAGACGACGTTCCGCCGCCGACTATCTCAACCCCATCACACTCAAGTGGAAGGACATCGTGGAAGCGTTCTATGAGCGTTATCTTGGTCCTGGAGTCGCGGCCGAATACATTGGCAGTTACAATAACTTTGCCCCTAAAGATGACGAAACCTGGTTGGAAATGGCGCAACGATATCGAACAGTTGCCGACTTGGCATATCCACAACTCGGTGACATGGAAAAGATTCAGAATCTCGCCCACAAGTTCGGCGCTATGGATTCTAACATGGCCATGCAAATTCTTCACAGTGGTACTCTCAAATCACTCGAAGAAGTTTGTATCGATCTCGACCGTGTGAATGCGAAGAAACCAAGTGCACATTTCCCTGATAGCCAAAGTAAACAAGTGATAACATCTTATCATGTTCAACAAAATCAATCCGGTTTCGATAAAAATTTTGACAACAAATTAAGAGGTCGAAGGAATCGTGCACTTATCGCTCAAAATCAAACGTTTCCTCCGCCTCAAACTCGACAAAACTATCAACCAATTTCCGATGGAAGACCTCCAGTTAGTCAACCGAGAGTCCCACAACCTTCTGGTCAGCAGCCGAACATGATGAAGTTTCTCTGTTTGAATTGTTCTCAACCCGGCCATTACGCTCGTTTTTGTCCGCATAAGAGAGACTATAATCAGACGGCGATTAATTATGAGAAGGTTAGAAGAAGGAATGATATCGGAAACCCCGAAAGAACCAATCCCATCACTGTTATGCCATCTGAAGAAGAGATACATCGCGTCCAACTACTAGCGTTCAATCTCACTGATGATGAAGAATCAGACATTGAAGTGGATGACCATAAGAACTCTGGTCAATCTAATGTGATAACGACAACAACAACTGTCAAAACAGTCAATATTGTGAAGACTAAAAAATTAGTGAAACCCATAATGTATACATATGTTGGTGCAATAATGGCAAGATCTCTCTGTGATACAGGCAGCGATTACACACTAGCCTCCGAGAAATTTGCCCAAAAATTATCTCATCTGAAGAATGAAAGTTGGAAAGGTCCCGGCTTTAGATCCGTCAATGGAGGTGACTGTACTCCTAAACGACAGATAACTAATGCCGATGTGATGCACAAAGAACTGAAATTCACTGGTTTCACTGATATCGGAATAGTCGAAGGACAAAGTTTCGATCTTATTATAGGACTTGACTTTATGTCCCAAGTTGGACTCATAATCGTGACACCCCTATCGACCTACATGATGTGTTCCGATCTGGAAAAGCTGTTCCGATCAAGAGGAATAGCAATCGAGAATCTTAAACGCCGTGCGCATTGGGAAGATGAGCCCAATCAGAACCGAGAACATAATTCCGACAAAAATATAAGTAATTCCGGAACACGGACAATAAATGTTCATAACGAAAGCCTTAACAACTTTGATGAAGAAGCAAAAGCATGGGCTTTTCAAGGTCTAGGAGATGTGTTGTCGATATGCGAATCGTCCTCTAATGACTTGATACTCGATGAAGACATACCCGAACCCACTGTCACAAAACGTCCCGAACTTTATGTCTTCAATAAAACATCTGTGATATTCAGGCCACACGAAACCAAACAGATACTCGTGGTCATTGATAAGCCACTCGAATATACTTCTGTGATAAAGCCTTATCATAAATCAATTGGAAACAATTGGGATGTCCGAGAAGTATTCGTCCCTCCAATGTGCGGTCAGACTTATTTATATGTCTATAATAATCATTCGGACGCCCGCACTCTTAACTGTAAAGCATCGATAGCCGTGATATCAGAAGTCGATCCTTCGCTATCAATCGATTCTAGACTACCAGTCACTTCTTCGAGTGAAGAGACTGACGACAAAACGTCCGAACGATATCAACATAAGGTCTACTCAAAAGGTTATTTGCGATATGTTAACAACATCAATGAAGAAAAGTGGGATGAAAATTGTTCCCCCGATGCAATTGAATTGTCTTTCACTGATAAAGTAAAACAATTAGGAGAAGAAGATCCACATCTTGCCAATGTCATTGAAGAGGATTCTCTAATGAAATTTAATTTGAGTCCAGACCTGACCCCCCGAAGCCGTTATCTTATTCAGTGTTATTTTATGGCATATTCTAACATCAATGCCGAAAAGAATGACATGCTTGGTCGAGTGACCGCATGGGAACACAAGATTCTCACTGAAAACGACTCTATTGAACAAAACGTCCAATGCCGAAGACGCTATCGAATCAAAAACGTCATCAATCTTAAGAGATACTTCGATCGCCGAGACTTCAGGCTATGGATGGATAGCTCTGGTGTTATCGCCCAAATCATGACAACCCTTGACATCCATTCCACCGACAATAAACCCCCCGACTACAACTATGAAGACAATCGAAAACGGCAGTCGAAAGAGTTGCTTGTAAGGCCACTTCTAAACGCCATCAAAAGCGTCCTCTGGCAAAGCAACCATTCATAAACGGCCCAAAGTTTTGAAATAATTAAGGATAACGCACCCTTTCTTTATATTTTCTTTATATTTGCGTTATTCTACTTATCAATTAATGATTATTTTTGTTTTTTCTTAAATTCATTCACAAAACGGCCTCTATATGTATTAATCAAAGCTGTTATTTTTCGAATTTTTGAATGATTTTTGTTTTTTATTTTTCTAACTATTTTGTATGATTTCGATATTGTATATTTTTTCTAATTTTTTATTATCGTCGTGCACTCCTCTTCCCAAAGGGGGGGCATTTGAAACGAATCGTTTTGTCAGGCATTTGAAAAGCCCTCCTAATATCGAAATCGCCCTCTCATTACCAATCGCTGGCCAGCAATCATCATCCGAGAGATGGCGTACCTCATCAAAAGGAAGCACATGGTTTGAGCCCAGAGCCCCAAACCTCAGTCTAGTGCTGGAGCTCGACGTGAGCACAACGCGACCGACAATTTAATTAATTATCTTTTGTTTAATTACAATTAGTTTTGTATTATTTAGTGTTCTGTTATCAATAAACAGTGTCTTAATTAGCGGCCGTCTTGAGATTACTCCCGCCGCCGACAGCCTTATTGTGCAGACACCGAAAGACTCGATTATTGTCGCGTCCCCGAAGCCCTCGAGTGTACCCACGAAGCCCCGGGTTCCGTATCACCCGTTAAGTGGACCAATTGGACAAGTGTGCCTTCCTACCCGTAAAGAGCCGCGTGGCCTGATTTGCATTCAACAGATCAGCGTTTAGGAGGTACCCCAGTTGACCACGTGATCCGGTGGTGGAGGTCCTAATAAGGCAATCATCTAATCGTCCACTAGCGAGCACCCGATCTCTAATCGCCCGTCGACAACGAGAGCCAGAAGAACGACAGACGCCCAGTCGTGCCGTACCCTGAAGCAGGGGTTTATTGGAAATCTTGTTGTATTTCAGAAGACACAAAGCGGACCTAGCCGAGCTAGTCTCCTAGGGCACCCTTTGCAGAAACCAGTCCTTCCATAGACTTCCTTCCAGCAGAGAAGCATTACTGAAACCCTAATCGTCCACTGACTCCAACCGACGAGAGCAAGAATCGGAGGAAAGTATAGAGACAAGATAGAGATTGGCAACTAAACCACCCGTGAACAACGTGCTGGCAAACCGGCACGCTTCATTTGGTGGAGGTGCGGGGTAAGGTAAATCCATAACCCTCCAATACCACATCCCACAGACGGCGTACCGTCTTAAAATAAGGAAAAGTCGTGAGGACGTTGGGCTTGAACCCCTTCACGCACTGGTAAGGACGTTGGGCTTGAACCCCTTTACCAGATTGGAACAGACGGGGCACCGTCTCAAAACAAGAACCACAACCCCGTGGAGACGTTGGGCTTGAACCCCTCCACACACACATCCGGTGAGGACGTTGGGCTTGAACCCCTTCACCAAACTGTTGAGCGTGAACCCCCAATTCATTTGGTGAGGCGTAGCACCAACAGCCATGGCAGGCTAAGAAGAATGTGCGGCCGAAAAGGGCCGTTGCCATAGGAGTCATGGGTTGAGACTGTTTGGTTGTCCTTTTAAGTCTCAGCCCAGGGAGCTCACCCATTATTTGAGCGTCCGTAACGAACGAAAGGCAACCACGTCCCTCATTTCACCGCCGGCCGACCGAAGTAAGCCACGCATCTAGTCCGCTGTAAACAAAACCCCAAATCGTTTTCTTCTCCGAGTCGAAAACACTCAACATCTCTAAGAAGTTGAACATTCTTAATTGAATTTTTAATCTAAGACCTCAAGATTTTAAACTAAGACTTATTTAACGAAATATTTGGTGGAAATACCACAGAAGAACAAAACAACCGTTTCATTGGTGAAGGTTCACCGATAAACAACATCTCACAAACACGTGTCATTTGGTAGAGGTGTCACGTGTTAACTACTATCGACATAGACTTACTAACGGTTCACTTAAAAACAACATTATTTCGATAAAATCCGAAATTTTTTCTTAACTATGGACCGCTTTAATCGAAGATCACTCGTGTTCTCCGCTTCTTCCGCGGGAGGGGCAGGAGGTCAAAATTCCATTGACCAACATGAGACTAAGAACGAAGAATGTGAAAGTAGATCGGAAATGAGCTGGAGCTCATCATCTACTGCACAACTTACCAGCTCTTCGAAACTTTACAATTCATATGTTAAGCCGTGTCTAAGTGCTCTGTCTCACATGACTAAAGAGAAATTGTACGAACAATTTAAGCAATGGTATGCAGAAGCCGATGTCAAACTTGTGGAAGCGATCAAACATCTCGAATCGTCCCCACTTCATGCCGAGGCCTTAGAAAAGAAAAGACATCAACTCCACAACTTCTACAGTTTCTATAGTCCAATTATTGAGTCAGATATTAAGAAAGCGGCCGAAAGTTTTCGACAGTTAATCGAAGACTTAGGCGATGAAGAACTCGACAGTTTTAATAGTGATAACAACCCGATCCGAAACTTGTCGCCACCGCCGCTGCCGAAAGAATTGCCACCGATTTTCCAGTGTAAGACACCAGACGTTAGCCAACATCAATCTTATAAGCCGACTGGTGCAATAGTCAGCGATTTGTATAATTTGAAGACAAAACTCGACGATCGTCTTAATTCTTTGATAACACTTTCAACACCAATGGCTGAATTGGAACAGTCAAATCAAATGATCGAGAATAACCATAACCGAGATGCCGATCCAACAGAATCACATATCACCAACAACAACAAAGATCAGATCTATAAACAATGTGATAATCAATCCCAAACGAATTCGGATAATTATCTCGAACGATGCCGAGAAGTATTGAAGAAACAACTTGAGACACTCTGTGAACAATACCAAGAGTCAGAGATACGACTAATGAAAGTCATTAACGAAGGTCCGGCTAATCCCGAAAGAGTAAAGAGAGCCGAGACTCAAAACAGAGTTATGGACTCTCTCTATAGCCAGATTACGAATGTGACACAAAACGTCCGTGAGATCGAGAAAGAAATTAGTGAAATGTCTCTCGTAACCAAATCGTCCACTAATCAGACCAAAGCGAAAGACTTAACTTTGTATGACGATCTCTCAAAATTTAATTATTTCGGACGAAAGCTCGAACAATCGACTCCTTCTTCCAAAGTCCCTCCAAAGTCGACGACCCGATCACAAGAGCCAAATATGTCTACGAAAAGGGATTCGTCCAGACAAACAGCTCCCGGATTCGACCCGCCGAGCGATCACTCAAGTGATGGAAGTGACGACAAAAAAGGACACTCGAATAAGAAGGACAACTTATTGAAAGATAATAAAAAGAAGAAAAGTTCCGGAAGTGATTCGGACGATTCAAAACGAAATATAAGTGTGAGTTCGGTACGCTCACACAAATCGTCCACTTCCAAAACCTCTAAGACTTCGAAGACAACCAAAAAGAAAGGCAATTATACCGTCACGAAGAAGCCCAAGATCAAAGATTTCGATGGCAAAGACATTGGTTATGCCTCAACATGGCTAATCCAGTTTCAGCATGCCATGCGAATGCAGAAGTGTGATGATGAGGAAAAAGCCATGAACTTTCCTAATCATCTCACCGACTCTGCCCGTGAATGGTATACCAATCATTTCGGACTTAACAGACGACGTTCCGCCGCCGACTATCTCAACCCCATCACACTCAAGTGGAAGGACATCGTGGAAGCGTTCTATGAGCGTTATCTTGGTCCTGGAGTCGCGGCCGAATACATTGGCAGTTACAATAACTTTGCCCCTAAAGATGACGAAACCTGGCTAGAAATGGCACAACGATATCGCACGGTTGCCGATTTGGCGTATCCTCAACTCGGTGACATGGAAAAGATCCAGAATCTCGCCCATAAGTTCGGTTCTATGGACTCGAATATGGCCATGCAAATCCTTCACACTGGAACTCTCAAATCCCTTGAAGAGACATGCATTGATTTGGATCGAGTCAACGCGAGAAGACCAAGTACTCATTTCCCTAACAGCCAGAAAAGACAAACAACAACATTTAGTAGTGTGCAACCGAATCAGTTTCGTCTCGACAATAATTTCGACAATAAACAAAAGGGTCGAAGGAATCGTGGGTTAATTCCAATCGCTCAAAACCAAACGTTTCTTTCACCTCAACCCCGACAAAACTATCAACCGATTTCTGACGGAAGACCTTCAGTTAGTCAACCGAAAGTCTCCCAACCTTCTGGTCAACAGCCGAATATGATGAATATTCTTTGCTTGAATTGTTCACAACCCGGCCATTATGCCCGTTTTTGTCCTCAAAAAAGAGATTATAATCAAACGGTCATTAATTATGAGAAGGTCAGAAAAAGAAACGACATCGGAAATCCTGATCGAGCGAATGCTGTCACCACAATGCCATCAGAGGAAGAGATACACCGCGTCCAACTGTTAGCGTTTAATCTTACCGACGATGAAGAATCTGATATTGAAGTAACCGATCCAAAGAATTCTGGTCAATCAAATGTGATAACGACAGCGACTACTATCAAAACAATCAATATTGTGAAAACTAGAAAACTAGTGAAACCTATTATGTACACTTATGTCGGTGCGATAATGGCAAGATCCCTCTGTGATACAGGCAGCGATTTTACGCTAGCCTCCGAGAAATTCGCCCGAAAATTATCTCATCTTAAGAATGAAAACTGGAAAGGTCCCGGTCTTAGATCTGTTAATGGAGGTGACTGTACCCCCAAACGACAGATAACTAATGCTGATGTAATGCATAAGGAACTTAAATTCATTGGTTTCACTGATATTGGAATCGTAGAAGGACAAAGTTTTGATCTCATAATTGGTCTTGACTTTATGTCCCAAGTGGGACTCGTAATTGTGACCCCCCTATCGACTTACATGATGTGTTCCGATCTGGAAAAGCTATTCCGACAAAGCGGAAAAGCAACTGAAAATCTTAAGCGCCGAGCCCACTGGGAAGATGAGCCCTGTGAGTCATCTAAGCGAGCGTTTACAAGGGATCCGGAAACAAATCCACCGAAACCCGAAAGTGTTAATCCAAATCAGAATCGAGAACACAATTCCGACGAATACACAAGTAATTCCGGAACACGAACAATAAATGTTCAAAATGAAAGCCTTAACAACTTCGAAGAAGATGTAAAAGCCTGGGCTTTCCAAGGTCTAGGAGATGTGATGTCTGTTTGTGAACCGTCTCCCGAAGACTTAATATTCGATGAAGACATACCCGAACCGACCGTCGCTAAACGTCCAAAACTTTATGTCTTCAACAAGACATCTGTGATATTTAGACCACATGAAACTGAACTAATACTCGTGATCATCGATAAACCACTCGAATATACTTCTGTGATAAAACCTTATCATAAATCAATTGGAAACAATTGGGATGTCCAAGAAGTAATCGTTCCTCCAATGTGCGGTCAAACATATTTATATGTCTACAACAATCATTCGGACGCCCGCACTCTTAACCGCAAGGCATCGATAGCTGTGATATCAGAAGTTGATCCTCCGCTTTTAATCGATTTTAATTTGTCAGTCAT
>JAQGCD010000109.1:0-14308 GCA_034698965.1 Zygoribatula sp. | reverse complement strand
GAGTTTCGCTTTCGTTGATAACCTATTCACAAAAAGAATTATTTAGAAATAATATTTTTCAATGACATTCATTCAAAAGTTGTGAACTCACTTCTGATAGAGAAGTCAGAATTTCTTTTGTTGACTTCAGAGTAAAGCTTTTGGCGATCAAATGGATTCTGTTTTCTTTGGTGGGAGTTTCATCGTCAGAGACAGAATCGCTGGTCTTCTTAATCGAAGCCGCGATTATTCTCAAATGTTTATCTTCGAGTAATTTCATTTCGCGCTCAATGTCTTCGAGTCTGAGTTTAAGTCTCATGGCTTCGACTAATTCGCTTTCGCTAATGTAATCGACTTCAGAGTTGTCTTCGAGACTGACATTAAAAACATCCGTGTCTCGATTCCTCTCAATTGCTTCCAGTTTGTTCTTTATATCCCAGGCTTCGGACAAAAGCTTCTTAATGCGGTTAATCGCCGATTGAGGAATAATTTTATCCTTCATATCGAATGCCAGTTCCAGACGCGGCTCGAGTTTGGTTTCGATAAAAATATCCTGATTTTCGTTATTTCCCAACTCATCCCACGGACGCCAAAGACAGTTATAAAAGAAGCGGACCTGTTCGATGATAATAGCGGTCCTCCGGTACAGTCCGTCCTCGTCGTTATCACTGATCACATAGAGTTGCGTCAGAGGAATGTTAACAATTTTTGTGTCCTTCAAGAGGCTCTCTTGTTCGTCGAACTGTTCGGCCGTTAGTTCACTCTCTTTCGGGTGAATGAGCCGAAGAACAACAGCAACGGCTTCCAATTTTGTATGCAATACGTCCATCACTTCGACCTCGAAGTCGTATTGCTTGGACAAAGGATTGAGACCACAGTTTGGAATTGATCTCCACACGGCTCGCCATCCAATTGGATCTATCGAAGAAGTGACGTGTCTGCAGAAGGTCTCGTAGACGTCACACATCGGGACATTAGCCAGTATTTCGCCGTACATTGTCTTCAAATCGGATGGCATGAAACGGATCTTATAAACAGCCGGACAGTCGTCTGGCTCGACGAATGATAAGTCCATTTCAGAGCAGTAATGTTGTCGAAGTTGTGGATCAAATAGCTTTCTTCGAGTGTCAATCAATTGCAATAAATGTTATCATCGATTCAGCGGATTGTCTGACAGTTTGTCTTTGAATTCAAAAGTAATTTTGCGCTTTATTTCATACATAGAGTACGTCAACACTTGTGGTAAGGATTCGTTGATTCAGATTATTTTCGGTTAAATTCAACTTCTATTCCAACTTTAATTTAATTAAATCTTCATTAATTGGAATTTTATCATCTTAATCATATTTATTTCCTGAAATATTGAGATTGTCTGAAACCAATAATATTGATGTCAGACATACTTAATGGTTGTTCCGCTTCAGTCATGCCTTTGCTGTCTGTCAGTCAAAATCATCACTAATACGGAAATTTGACAGCTGAAGAAGTGACCAGATATGGAAGCAATGGACACCACATTCGACGATCTTCTTCATAAAGCAGAACAACTGACCGCAGACATCGACGGCGAGTCAGAACTTCCGCGCGTTGAACGCAACTTAAGACAACTCTTGGAAGCCGGCGAACAATTGTGGTCCCGAACCAGTGCTTTGGGCTCTCGTCAGACCAATGATGTTAGAGCTTCAGTACTCCTCGGTTCGAAAGGTTACGATCTTCAGAAAGTTAGCCAACAGTTGGAAACTCTGAGTGCGGCCAAGAAATTGACCCCAATTGAGTCGATCGCAGAAACCGATATCAAAGGATTTCTTAAGAGTGAAAGAGAAAATACAATCATCAAAATTATCGAAGACATCCGACAGTCCACTGTTGAGAGGGCGGATAAACTTTATTTGGATGGTTTGCACCACGATTGGGCCGATCAGAAGTCAAAGATATTGAACGCTTTGGTTGGTCCGGGAGAAGACAGAGACTATACCACCAGTTTTGATATCTCAAGCATCCGCTCTCAAACGATGTCTCCGTCGGCGACACCCAAACCTCGCCTGTATTTCGAGCCCACTCTCATCGATACCTCTGCCATCACATCAATGAATGCCACAGAAATTGCTTTCTCAAAAGAAGTAATTAGATATGTGGACAAAATTGTCTTTGGAACTGTTAGGTCAAACATTGTCCAAAATTTTTATACCAAAGTCGCCAAAGAAACTGTCGGCGAATCACTAATCATTGACTTATGGGAAATGGTGTCCACTCTTATCAATAACGAACTCCCTGTTCCGACTGCTTCGGATCCATTCCTCAATAGATGTGATCCGAGACTCAATGCTTTCCTCGTGAGGCAATCGAAATCATTCCTCGAGCGAAAGTTTGTCCAAACAATGCAGTCTATTGTCAATCCGTCGGTCGCCTCTTCCATCAGTCATAACACAAAATCTATGGCCAATTTGATCAAAGACTATCTGACCATCAAAACTCCATATCTGACAAATGCTTCTCTCAATGTCTCATTTGGTTCGACCACCATTTCAGGCAATTTTGAAGACGGGTTAGTCGATGGAATACCGATTTGGTGCTACATTTGGCACTGCCTTAGAGCTGGTTGTGTTGACGCAGCCATAACTGTGGCCGCCAAAGGACACCTCTCAGAAGATTTCAAAAAGTTTCTCTACGAATACAGACAGAGCGAAGACAGACGTCTCAGTCAGAAGAATGAAAATGAGATTAAAGTTGCTTATAAGAAGTCGATTCGCTTGAGTAATGATGTCTACAAGAAGACGGTGTACTCAATGCTGGGCGCCTGTGGTATATCCGACTTTCAATCGGAGACTTTCGACAAAGTGGATGACTTCTTGTGGCTTCGGTTGAGTCAGATTCGAGTCTACGATAGAGAGTCAGAAGCAGACGATTCCTTTTCATCCACCAAATCATCTGCTGCTGACAGACTAACATTCGGTAAACTCAAGCAACAAATAAGTGAAGAATTCGGAGAAACCTATTTCAATGCCAAAGACCAGCCATTCATGTATTTTAAAGCGCTATTCCTCACCAATCAGTTCGAGTCCGCCATTGAGTTTCTGTTCCGAATGGACGTCTATCGAAGTCATGCCATTCATATCGCGATAGCTCTCAACGAAATGGGAATTTTAATTATTCCCACATACCATTTGAAAACTCCTCTGATTTCCAAACAAGTCAATGACCCGCCCGGAATTCAGAGGTTAAATTTCCCGAAACTTTTGTCTATATATACCCGAAAATTCGAAGCCAATAACCCAATAGAAGCAATTTATTACTATTACCTGTTACGAAATATAAGATCTGCTTCTGGAGATAATATGTTCACCGCATCCGTGTCTCACTTGGTCAGAGAGACAAAGAATTACGACACTCTTCTTGGATATATCGGAGAAGATGGCTGTCGTATCGGAGGAGCCATTGACAAATTCAATGAAGATGTCAATTCAATCATCGACAAAGTGGCTAAAGATCTTGAAGAAAGTGGTGAATTTGAAGACGCGGTCAAACTCTATGATTTGGGATCCAAACACAATAAAGTGCTTCAACTGCTCAACAAAATGCTAAGTTCTTTAGTACCCGAAAGAAAAGTGGCGGACTCTAAGAGGACCCGTTTGGAGACGTTAGCTCTGAAATTGGCCGAAAGGTAAGAAATAACGAAATTGAATTTGAATTTAATATATTAATGATATTATATTCGACTTTACAGATATTGCAGTCAAGAGACCACAGCCTCACCCGACGTCTCGCAAACGTTCTATCTTTTGCTCGATTTGATGACATTTTTCGACTACTTTCATAACCAACAATATAACGACGCTTTGGATGTTAGTTCTTGTTTTATAATAAATTATCAATAGTGATGTCTTCTTCCTTGCAGACAATTATCAAACTCAATGTCCTTCCGTTTCGCAATGCAGACATTGATCACAAAGTTAATCAATTCAGTAGATATTCTGAGGAAATCCGGAGGAATATTCCTGACATTCTGTTGGCCACAATGAACATCTTATATTTCCAATACAAAGATCTCAAGTAAATCGATAACTGAAATAATTAGCAATAAATTTAATTATTTATTTTTCAGGTCTGCGACGCCCAAAGCGATCAACAAATTCGGCATAATTTGTGATCTCGACAACAAAGAACAAGTATGTTCATTTACTGTATTTCGCCACTTTAGTCCACAGCAATATCTCAGTTTTCTTGGGTTTTATCATGTTCAAAATTATAGACACCCTTCTATGGTCCATAAGATTTCAATTTGGACAATTTAGCTTAAATGACAGGGCCTTTACTTCTTTACAGTTAAATCTTACAGTTGTTTACAGTTAAGCCGTACAGTTTATTTAATTTTAGCTTAAAATTAACTTATGATGCAAATGTTTCTAACTAATTAGCTTAGATCGGAGATTGGCAGGGACTTGTTTAAATTTATGGTCGCTTATAACAGACTTATCCATGTAATCTTCACCGTATTAAAAAAAACTGAGAATCGCTGCAAATAAAGTGGCGAAATAAATATTGTCATCTTTTATGTTTGGTTTTAATTTATAATGAATTGTTTGGTCAGTTATGCACCGAAATCCGTCAAAGGGCGCGGTCTCTCATCACTTATGCCGGAATGATTCCATACAGAATGCCCGGCGACACAAATGCTAGACTCGTTCAGTTGGAGGTTCTCATGAATTAATTGTAGGCAATCGACAGCTCAGCCCTATTCCGATCCCTAAGTTCGACCAAAGCCCGCCGATTGTGTCGCCGATTTCAAGCATTTTATTCTACAATTATTTAACGGCTATATGATTTCTTCAATATTACCCATCATTTTAATAATTGATATGAATATTGGACTTGTTTTGTAATATTTTAAAATTAATATTAAAGTTAATAAAGCGTTTGATCGAATTTAATTAAATGGCCTAATGCTTAATATTTGTGATGCTATGCCGTGCCATCACTGATATCACGAATAGCTGACTATCTGTCGACTGAATTGACACCAAATTATTTATCGTGGAATCGATAAATGACCTTTCGTTTGATATTAAAGGCTTCAATGACGTTAACATAAATGACCATAGATTGTCATCCCTTACGAGTGACATCTCAATGGAATGTATGTCTTCAATGATAGCTTTCAATTATCTAATGATTTAAGTTTAGTTTGAACAAATTCTAATTCAGAGGAAAATTCATTTCAATATCATTTCGATATAATTGCTATCTCTTCGCAAGGCTTTACTGTATGTTTGCGATAGAGTCGCGATCACACCTATGATTGACCCAAACCCGCAAATTCATGTTTTATTCCGTTATAAACCAATTAAAAGGACCAATAAGTTGATGATTCATATTTTAATATAGATTGATCTATAAATTTCCCTCAAATTAAAGTTTAAAATTAATAAACACCGGAACTAACCATAAGTAAGGGTCGGTAAGGGTTGAGTTGGTTCGGGTGAACCCGTTTGTTAGTCATCGCATCGTCTGATGTGTAATAACAACAAAAAATCATTCAATTGAGTCGTTTTTGCGTTAGATTTCATTTCTAATAATTCGGTTTAAATTGTGGAATGAAATTCAATTTCAATGCATTTCTAAAGTAGTGTTTAATCGGGTTTTTAAAAATTTAAACGAAATTATTTATTTTGATTGAAGTGATGAACGATTTGTAAGTCAAATATGGATGAGTCGGACAACCAGTTCACAGGTCTGTATATTATGTCATTGAAATTCCCGACCATCTGATGACTAGATTCTGGTCAAATGATCATCGATTCCATCGTTTATTTATTCATCTTCTTATCGGTTGAATCTTATGTTTCAATCCAGACATTTGTCGCGTTTGTCGCTCGGAAGCGCTTCCCGACAAACCTCTGTTCCATCCATGTATTTGCACGGGGAGTATTAAGTATATTCATCAGGACTGGTAAGCACATACATAGGCACCGATCATATCTGACCTTTGATGTCCACAGTTTGGTACAATGGTTGAAATACAGTGAAAAGGAGTATTGCGAGTTGTGTAACCATCGGTTCTCTTTCATTCCAAGTAAACTTGCCACTCCATGGTCGACCTCTTGTTCTAACTGACCATTCCATCTGTTTCAGTCTACTCTCCCGATATGCCGAAACGACTTCCAATTCGTGACATCATTAGTGGTCTTTTCGGAAGTTTGGGAACAGCGGTTCGCTATTGGCTTCACTACACTCTTGTGGCTGTCGCGTGGCTCGGAATTGTTCCTCTGACTGCATGTATGACCAAATCTCTTACCTCTTCTTAGACATTACTTAAGAGTTTCTTAATCCACAGATCGAATATACCGCTCGTTATTCAGCAATTCAATCAATTCAGTTCTGACTTTGCCGTTAGACATGTTTAGCACCGAAAACATAATTTCGGACGGATTTTACGGCTGTTGTGTCGTCGCCTGTACTTTGAGTGCCTTCATTAGTCTCATTTGGCTCAGAGAACAAATCTTGCGCGGAGGCGGACCCGATTGGCTCGAACAGCAACTCAACGCACAGAACGCTGTGCCTCAAATCCAAGATCAGGGTAACCATAATGACAATGTCGAACCCAACGAAGATGACAACAACGATAACAACGATGAGGGAATCGGGGAAGACGCTGATGAGGATGACAACGGTGATCTGATAGATGGGGAAGAGGAGAATGCCAATCGCAACGTCGACGACATTATCGAAAACCAGAATGAGCTACAAATCGCTGATAACCCCAACGCAGCCAATGTTGGTGCAAACGGACCCGTTGATGCTGCGGCCGCACAAGACTGGAACCCGGCTGTTGACTGGGATCGGGCAGCCGAGGAACTTACCTGGGAAAGGGTATGCCCTATCTTTTATTATTTATTATTGTTTGACCACTATCTTCATGCAACAGATTCTTGGATTGGACGGCTCATTAGTCTTCTTAGAGCACGTATTTTGGGTGATATCTCTAAACACGCTGTTCATCGTGATCTTCGCCTTCTGTCCGTATCATATCGGAAACTTTTTGATATCGAAGCTTAACTTTGAGCACACAATCACTTCGACACATTTGGAGGGCTTAGTCACCACTTTATTCGGTTATTTGGCAATCGGTATACTACTAGTCATTCTTCACACGTTTGCCGCATTGACGCGCTTCCGCCGTACGGAACGTCTTCTCGGATTGTGTTATGTTGTGGTGAAAGTGTCTCTGCTGTCAGTGCTCGAGATCGGAGTGTTTCCTCTGGTGTGCGGCGGTTGGCTCGACATCTGCTCTCTGCCAATGTTGGACGCGACCATTCAAGACCGCGTTAACAGTTTCCGCATAGCTCCGGGCACTTCCCTCTTCATCCATTGGTTGGTCGGAATGGTTTACGTCTTTTATTTCGCATCTTTCATTCTACTACTTCGTGAGGTCTTAAGACCAGGAGTTTTATGGTTTTTACAAAACCTGAATGACCCCGACTTCAACCCGATCCAAGAAATGATTCACATGCCGATTTTGGGTCACATCCGACGCTTTTTGGCCTCTTTAGTCATCTTCGGCACAACCGTTCTCCTCATGATATGGTTCCCGGTTTGCATCGTTCAGAAAGTGATGCCCGAATTCCTTCCCTACAATGTCGTCCTTTCAAAGTGAGTATTACTCAAATTTGGCCAACAATCGCATCCAAATTCTTATAAATGTCTTTCCTTCTAATAATTCAGTGAATCTCCCGTTAGTGAACTGTCATTAGAGTTTCTGCTCCTGCAACTGGTGCTGCCGGCCCTGCTTGACCACGGTCACCTGCGCCAGTGGCTCAAGAAGCTAATCAGGAGCTGGTGTCTCGTTGTCTCATATCTGCTGGACATTAGATCTTACCTTTTGGGTGACGTTCATCCGAATGAAGTGCAAAATGACGACAACGTTGGGAACGACGGACCGAACATTGGGCTCAACGCTCAGTTACGTCAAGAGTTGGGAGAAAACGGTTTCATTCGTCCGAAAGTGTTTTCTCTGAAGATATTTTTCCTATTGTTGTTGACCTCAATATCCTTACTATTCGGTGGCTTCTTTGTCCTAACTGTTCCTGTGATTGTTGGCCGGCGTCTCATTGGTTTGTGGATGGGGAACGTGAAGGTACACGAACTGAACACCGCTGCCTGTGGTCTCTACGTTGGGCTCGTCATGACTCGGGTCACTACACTTCTTTGTTCGTGGATTCCAAGAGGATATTCAGCTATAATAACCAAAATCAAAGAGTGGTCTCTCATCACTTGTAAAGCTTTATTATCGGCTATCGTTCTCTTGGGTTTGATTCCTCTCCTAATTGGTCTACTCTTCGATGTTGTCATCATTATTCCTCTTCGCGTTCCCCTATACCAGACGCCAATCTTCTATCTCTGGCAGGATTGGGCTTTCGGTGTCCTTCACACCAAAGTCATTTGTGGTATCGCAATGATGGGCGAATGGAGGCTCCGGGAAGTCCTCGAAGAGGTAAGGCTAAATAATCGATAACAAAATTTTAAAGATCTCTTCTTATCTCTTTTTCAGATCTACCACGGAGGACTGACTCACATTAACCTACGAATAATACTTTTACGTCTGGCCCTACCCGTAGTACTGACATTGGGTCTGATTCTGGCCGTTCCATATGTTGCGGTCAATAGTTTCATGCCTTTGATGGGCATATCTTTGGAGATGCAAAACATTCTGAACCGTCGAATACATCCGTTGCTTTTGTTTTGCACAGCCATCATATATCTGGTTCATTGGCAGATCCATAAGTTCTATAGACTCTACGAACACATTAAGAACGACAAGTATCTGGTGGGCCGTCGGTTAGTGAATTACGATCCGATATTGCGAAGCCTTCGGTCATCAAATACTTCCAACGAATAATTTATTGTTCATTTGTTTGCTTTTGTTAACAATAATTAAATATATATTAAAATTTGTTTAGTTTATAATTAAAGGACTATTCGAAACGGAAGCCGAGAAATCTGCTCCGATTCGATGTCACATTTAAGACAATTTTACAAAACAAAGTATATAAACGTTTAGTGATTTATATGTACATAAAATCCGATAAATCAATAAATATATTTGTTTAAGAAAAAACAACGTTAAAAAATATATATTAAAGTTTAAAGATATGTTTCTCGGGTCTCACGAAGGCTGAGACTCGATTCGAAGACCCGCTCCAACTGATCGACATCGTTCTCAGCGTTCGGTTGTGTGCCGTTCGTCGCGTTGGGCTCAGCCGTTGTGACGGTCGACACATCGGTTGAGCCGTTGGCAACATTGGTCTCTGTTTGTTCCCCTTCTTCAGGTGCTTCGATTTTTGCAGAACACCTATTGTCATTGTCTGAGAAGAATAATTACCAAATTTAGATATAAGCCTCTATTTGCAGAACTATTACCATCGGTGGTTATATCATTGGTTAAGTCGGTGAATATCTTAATTCCTGCGACACCTTTGGTGGTGTTCGGCTCAATCAGGTGTCTTCTAATTCTCCTGATCCGATTGGGGTGATCTTTCCGGTATTGGATCATTTTGTCCAAATCTATAATGTAGACAAAGCCGGCGATCAATACTTCTAGTTTGGTCTCATTGTCTGCAAAGGCTTTGTCGATCTCGCGGTGGCTTCTGGTATCGTAGAGCCACCACCCGTTCCTTCCTTCGTATTGCCACTGCATTGCCTCGGCTTTGGGTACAGACTTCCAGTTGACGTTCTCGATGAGAGCCGGGTTGTCAAAGTAGTCAATGGCTATTGGCTGACGACATATTGGACATCGGTTGCTCGACTGTTGAACTGATCCCTTGACGCAGAGGAAGCAGAAGATGTGATTGCAGTCGAGTCGCACACCATTGAGACAACTGTCCAAACAAATGGCACACTCGAGTCGAGTTGCCTCCGAAGACATTGCCGGTTGTGTCTTCACTTCAACAATACATCTAAAGTTAGAATCAGTTATATTATTTTGACATTTGTGGCAATCAGTGAACCGATTGTTTATTTGTTTGCGATTAAATCACAACTCATTTGACGACTTCATTGCATTGCATTTGCTCACAGTTGACGTCAATTACGACAAATAACATTCAAGTTTTCATTTTAATGTTTTAATGTGATTTTTCATTAGAATCTATATTAAAACATTTAATGTCAGAATTAAACTTATAATATATCTTTATTAATAATAAATTTAATAGATAAATATTATATTTTATTTTGTGGGTAAAAGCTCTAAAACTCAAAGGAAGACATCACTTGAATGTCAACATAATTGTTGGTAGACTTGTCCTCATTAGAGGAGTAAACAAACAAAAATATAGTTTAGCAAATAGTTTAATTAAATTATTGTCAAATAATCTAATTAAAGTCACTAATTATCACTCAATAATTGAAGCCATGGATAAACTTTTAAGCAATCGTTTGACAGATAAGACTAAAAACTCGACACAAAATGATAACAAACTTTTGGACAACTTCTCCAGCATTTTCACCGAATATCAACTGATGAGAGAATTGTAATTTGCCTGATCATTGTCCATGATTAACTAATTCAATTAATTTTGCCTTCACTTTGTTCCCCATAAGTGTATTGTTCCGCAACCAAACCATATCTCATGTCTATGTCATTCCGTCCGATTCTTCGCCTTTCAGTAAGTTTTGGTCACTTTTGACATCAATTAAAAACTAATTAATAATTATTAATTTGTCCTCAAGTTTGGTTTGGAGTGATGTTCATTCACAGCGGTCTATATCGAGGAATGGTCTTACGATTCAATGTAATGATTGGCAGCAATTATCCCAACTCTCCAATACCTGTTCGTCAAGAGTTTAATTCAAGTATCAATTAATCTTAATAAATTACTTCAACCTTATTAGAAGATATACTTCGATGCCATACCTTTTCATCCATTAGTGGATCCATTGATTGGTGAACTAAATACGAGTGTGGCGTTCAGGGAATGGAGGACCGGAACCAATAAGATCTGGCAAATCATTGATTGCGCTAAACAAGCTGTAGAGCCGGAGGCGCTGTAGAAGGGATGTCCTCAGAGGGGGTGGCTGTACTTAAAGTGGGTGGCTGTAGAGGGGGCTTTCTTTCATAAATTTGTTCAAATGAATATATTGACATATCATTCTATGAATCTAGGTAAAAGAGTTGTTTTGGATTTGGTCAAAGGTCTTGGGAAAGGTCATGGAATAAGCACTGATAACTTCTTCACTTCCTATGACCTTGCTCGTGAACTACATGACCTCGATTTGACCCTTACTGGTACACTGAGAAGGTCACGAACTGAAATTCCTCCAATAATGAAGAATCTCAAAGGTCGTGAACTTCACAGTTCAATATTTGTCAAGCTTGAACCTGTTACTATGGTCTCCTATAAGGCGAAAGCTAACAAACTTGTATATTTATTGTCTTCTGAATTTCGTGGGTCAGAGGTCAGTGACCTGGAGCATAAAAAACCTGAGGTCATATTATCATACAATACGACAAAGTTGGGAGTTGATGTTATGGACCAGTTAATTCAGAAGTATAGCTGTCAAAGAGCAACAAGGAGGTGGCCTTTGACCTTGTTTGAGAATTTTATAGACTTGATAGTTTTGAATTCTTGGGTTATATGGTCTGAGGACAAAGGTCAATGCCCCAGGTCAAAGTTCATTGAAGATTTGTCAATTGAACTAATTACTCCTCATATCAAAAATAGAAAAATTAAATATATTCCTATCAATGTCAAGAAAAATATTTCTCTTATTTTGAATGAAGATCAGACTGAGGTCAATGACAGTGCTGTCAAAGGTCAAAGAGGTTACTGTCAAATTTGTCATATAAGAACATGTTACAGATGTAACAATTGTAATTTAAGTACTTGTAAAATACATATCAAGAATATCTGTAATAATTGTAAATAAAGTTGAGGTCAAAGGTTACAGATTGCCCTCATGATCTTTGCAAACAATAGTACACTTGATCATTTACAGTTAAAAAATTTTATCTTGCTTATTTGATCAAAATAAGTACTTTTATTCATGACTGGTAGCTCCTACCAACATCGTAGATATAGGGATAGACAAAATCGTGGTTAACGGAGTGTTAATATGCACTTTAGGGCCTATTCTGAAGGCTTCGCCAGTAATTAAAGGAAACGAAAATAAATTTTTCGCTTCATTTGCTCATTAATTAAAACATTCATTAAATCATATGCAGAACTAATGGCAAAAATGGTTTGTGTCGTGAGAAACAGTTTGGGCAATGGCTTAACAATTCAGTTCGTGAAGTGTTGTAATAACAGGAATCGGCAAACCTTTTGCCAAAGAGAAGAAGGGAAAGTCAATGTATAATGAAAATTATCATAAATATCATATTTAGGGTAAGGGTTAAAAACAAGGGACCATAGTTTAGGAGACCCATGTTTACTTGAGTGGGTAGTATTCTTTAAAACTAGTCATAGATAGTTTAAATATTTGCCCAAGATAAATTAAAGGATTGCCTATTTACTTTTGGTTAAGTTCCATAGATGATTAGCTAATACCATCTTAAGATTATTGAAGAATAATAATCCTGATTCATTGGGGTATTACAGTAATTCTATAGATCGACAATAATTCTGTGCATTAGTAATACACAGAATATTCTGTTCGGAATATATGCGCGAAAAGTGTTTCTCTATATTTCGTATATTCTCAACACTTTCCTGGTATCCAATGGTAACCTTAAAACACGATTCCCAATGCTCTCCGAATCAGAGCTCTTGTGCTCTCTGTCTGTGCGATCAAAGAAGTCGAATGAAAATCAGTGCTCCGGACAGTGTCAGAGACAGTCTGTGCGCTAGACTTTCGATGGAGTGTCGGCACTAAAACTCGCCGTCACTTCGCATCATAAAAATTCTGTCACTGTTTGTCAAATGAAAAACACTTCGGAATTAAGTCTTTTCACAGAATTTAATTAAATTCCATTTGAATCGAAACACTCAACAATATCTTGTTCAATGTTTTCAGTTGCTAAGTTGAAAATATTTCTCAATATTAAGTGCGAAAAACTTGTTCAACATTTTTATTGAATTTGTGAAATATTTTGTTCATTTGAATAAATATTTTGATGAGATTAACCAAGATTCTAATCTTTCAAACTGGAAAATATAATAAAACTTTGAATATTAAAAATGGTATGAATTTGTTTGGTAAATGAGTTCCGAAATCGAGTTCAACTCATCCACAATGGAAATCTATATTCCATCGCTGCCCAACTCATCGATATTCTCCGAATACCCACTAATTCACAATAACAATAGCTTTGATGATGGGTTGTATACGGGGGTAGATCTGGAGCTCACTTGTGCTTCGGGCGGCTTCTGTTTGATGCGATATTCGACCGTTTGGACGATAGCCCTGTGCATCGCCTACCTATTCGTCTTCTTCATCGGTCTGGTCGGCAATCTGTCGGTGCTGTGGATCATATGGAAGTTTCGGCGGACACACGATCTGTCAGTGTTCAACTCGTGTAACAAAGTTTTCAACGGACTAATTGGTAACTTAGCGTTCGCCGACTTACTGGTCGTACTCTTCTGTCTGCCGCCGACACTAATCGGCAACATATTCTCGCGTAAGTATAATCAATACCTGTGTTTCACTTGTCTTGTTATATCATGTCCAGTGCAATATTGCTTAGTCTGCTTAACACTAATTGGCACTAATAATTAATTTATAGCCAATTACACGCTAAATAATCTCTGCCTCTGACGGTTTGATTTATAATTGAATAAAGTAAATGTCGGGATTTGTATCGCAGCTGAAGAGATGTACAGCAATTTGAATAATTAACCAACAAGGATGTGGAATAGGATGGAACGTGAAAATCTTGTGCCTGATAATATTTCTAGGAAGTAATTAAACATGGTTCATTTTACTCTTTTATACTTTTGTATCATTAAAAGAATTTTAGAAATTCTCTCATTTAATTAATATTAGAGATGTTTTGTTATTTCATCAAACATTTTAAATCTCGTTGAGAATTTCAAAATAATATATATAGAGCTTATAAATTGGGGAATACTTATTTGAACGAAGGATAAGGTAAATGATTGTTACCTTATTTGATTCATAATTTGAATTGTAATTGATTTAAATGAATTTAAAATGCTTTTTGAAATGAAAGTACAGGTGATTAGTATAGTTTATTTTACTTTTTGGCGCTTAATATGGTCTTTCAGCTTCAATGAGATGCTTATAAGGGCACTATATTTCATTCAACAAATTGAAACTTGAAGTTCAATGTTTATCTCACTGTATTCACCATGCAAAAAGCCACGCTAATTATCTG
>JAQGCD010000108.1:0-14327 GCA_034698965.1 Zygoribatula sp. | reverse complement strand
GTTTAATATGCATTTAAATCTAATTGAAATTTAATAAATGGTTTTGACATCGAATACATTGTATTTTATTTCAATCATTGAAATGTCTTTGTATTGCAATTATTCAAAAGAAACACAAATAACTAAATGAATACAATAATAATATTATAATTAATTTAAAAGACAATAAGTCTGTGAAATAATTTGTCGAATATATGGGAATTAATCAAAATTGTGTAATAATTCTATTTTCGTATTAAATTTACAAATAATTAAATGAAAGATGAATTCGAATCCAATCATTTGTCGGTCTTTTGTCCGTCGGTTTCCTTTTTGTCGTTTTTGGCCAAAATCTTTCCGTATTCGGCATAAGTTGTTTCCATTGCCTTTCGCAGTATATCGTACTAAAGGACAGAATTTATACACAAATGACAACAAAGCCGAGACTCACCTCTTTCTTCATGACCTCCCGTTCCCTTTTATAGATACATATCTCGTCATTTTGCTTCTCTGTGGCGATCGTCATCTTCTTCTGTCTGCCTTCCAGCTCTTGGATGTAATCGTTTAATTGATCTGTTTTAAAGAAGAGTTTTAAATTCAGTTCCAATAAAAAACCAATAATTACTAATTTTCTCTCTATCGGCAGTCAGTTCTTCGTTGAGCCTGACTTTGATCTTTTCGTCGCTCTCCGACTGATCGATCAGTTGTTCGATGTCATAAACGGTTCCTTCGCGTTCATATATTCTTGTGCCCAATGACTTCGAGGTCCCTTCGTTGACATTAGCTCCCAATTTATTGGCTTTAATCGGCAGCAGTTCCTTAGGTTCTTTGAGGTCCCGATAAGTGACTTTGTCCTCATTGTTGAGCAAAACTCCGAACGATTTACGAGAAAGCGTAAAGTTGGCGTTACTCAAGAGTTTGGACAAATCGTCGACCAAAAGATGTCCGCAATGACTTGAATCGAAGTAAGAGAAAGACAAATGAACGTAATTGACCGGAACTGGATTCTAAAGAATCGGAAAAAGAATTAGTCATCAGTTCTGGAAATTAAAGACAAACCTTTGACTCCAAAGCGGTTTTCTCTTCCTTCGAAAGCGGATTTTTGTGGTTATAGACGAGCGCCGAAAGGATATAATGAGAGAAGTGATGAATCAAAGACTCTCTGATCACTTCGGATATGATTGACATCTGGATAGAAAACAACTTAGAAATGAAGAAATGCATTGAAAAAGAGTCACTGACCTCAAACTGATCGTATTTCTGATGATTCAGAGCCTCGTGAAGAGTTATGACCGTCAAATTTTCGGTGCCCTTCACGAAAACACATCCGTCGGTCACTTTGGTGGGAATCACCTGCTGAACAGTTCCGCCATTCTTAACCTTCTTCGTCTCCTTCGATGGACTCTCCTCAGAGTCACTCTTGCGTTTAACAGTTCCTTAAAGAAGATTCAAAGATAAGCAAAACCAATCGAAAGAACAATGAAATTCTGAACCATTTTCAGTGATCTTCGTCTTCTCCGAGTCATCGTTCTGGCTCTGAGGCTCACTCTTAACTTCATTGGTCTCGTCATTCAAATCAACGACCATTTGTTGGTCGCTCTGCGACTCTTTCTGCTCTTCCACGACCTCAACATCTTTGTTATCTTCTTCCTTCTCAGCCATAACCACGTCATTGGACTCAACCTGATTACTACCAGAATCCTCCTCTTTAAGGAGCGCTTCCTCGTCGATCACCTCTTCGTCGGTCTTATTACCATCGTCATCCACAGTCTCATCATTGTTGGTCTCTTTGCTGAGAATCCTTTGCGCCCACCAGTCGTTCTTAACCTCATCGCTCACCACATCCTCGTCTTCGAGCAACTTAGTGATCAATTGACGCAATTTGGTCACCAAATCCGCCTTCTTCAAGTTGCCTTTCAGTCGGACGCCACGTTTCTCGAGTTCCGCCCGCAGTTCCGCCACTTTCATGTCATTAATGCGCGAAAGCAAGAGTTGAAGCTCTGAGGCGTCACCTGAAGGGCCGCTCTTCACAGAAGTGGCGCTGATTTCCGTCTCCCGAAGCGAGTGGTCGTCAACAGAATCTGTGGCTGCGGTGGAGTCCTCGTTCGCAACTGAAGTCGGTTCAACAGACGAAGAATCACCACTCGCGCCCTCAGACGGCACCAACTGCGCGTCTGGAGCCGGCGTCTCGGAATTAGGACTGCTGTTAACAATAGGAACAGAAGAATCAGTCGTTTGTGCGTCCATTGGCTGAGAATCCGAGTCAACGGCCGGTGTTTGAGACAAATCCATCGCCGAGTCGGACGAAGGCTCGACCAAAGGAGTCGAAGAGCCGTCAGGCAAGAGATCCGTTGTGACCTTTTGTTCGTCAATGGCGTTGGAAGCGTCTTCGGCGCCGGACTCGTGGGTATCATTAGTCTCCTTAGAATTTATCTCAGAAGTAAAATCGCTATTATTTTCCGACTTTTCATTAGATAAAACAATTTCATTATCAGTTTCTAATTCATTGACAGCTTTGATGTGTTTCAGCGGTTCGTAAATCGTATCGAAAGCAGACCAAACGTCGGGCATAAAGACTCGGGTCAGCTCCAGGTTATTAGTGGTCGGGTCCACCGAATTGTCACTGCAATAAGCAATTCGTAAGATATGGCCAAAAAACAGTGATTAACTCACCGATTGAATACAAAGGTCGAGATCAATCGCCATTTCCCGCATTTGCTCAAATTCATTCCAGTCTGTTCTCCAACCACCCGAATGGCAGTTGCTATAAGGTTCGGCTCTTCAGAATCAGGTCTATGGAGAATATCAATGAGAATTCTAAATAATAATCGAAAAGAAGACTCACAGATATCCGTCGACTTGAGCGTTGAATTTGCCGCCAATTAGGGAAAACCCATCGTTGGAATTGCGGCAAACGAGAAAAGAGAGAAGTTTGTTGAAGTGCAAGAAATACGACTTCTGTCCAGTGCTGATGGCGTCGAAATCTGAACCGAAGATCCGTTCAAAAATGTCACTCATTGAAGGAATAGAGATCAAGAGAACTTTAACGCCATATTTGTAAGTCTGCTTCGAAGAGACTGACGGCGGAACTGAAATCTTCTCTTTAGTCTCTGTTTTGCCGTTCGAGTCATCGATTTCTATAACTTCCGGCTTATCTTCTTTCGGTTTATCTTCCTTAGGCTTGTCTTCCTTGGCTTTGTCCTCCTTCTTGTCGCTGTCCTTCTCTTTGGGCGAATCAGCTTTCTTGGACTCCTTCTTCTTCTTGTCTTCTGTCTCAATGACACGAAAAGTGATCGGTTTCGGGACATCATTGATGTTGAGAACGAAACTCGAATTAATGATCACTTCTTTGAGATCCGACGGCACGTGAAGACTTGTCGAATAGCGTTGTTTGATGTCATAGACGTTGAGAACGTTCTTAAGAATGGTGAGCTTCGGAATGTTGACCGGATCGTAGCGCCTCCTCACCGCTCTGACGGCGTTCTGACTGCTGATACTACTGGTGGGCGAAACCGAGCGCTTGAGTCTCCGTTCTCTTTCGCGTTCGATGCGTTCCCTCTCTCTTTCCCTTTCCCTCTCCTTCGCCTTCTCATTGGTCCTCAAATCGCGTCCGAATTCGTCTTTCGAAACACTTCTGTCCTTCGAGTCTCTCTTTCGAATGTCCGAATTCCTGTTGCGATCGTTATCTCGGGCGCGGAAGCGGTCATTGTTGGTGCGGTCGTCTCTCTCCCAACGAGAAGCGCTCGATTTGAACTGCGAGCCCTGATTGGCCCGCGGCTGCGTTGAGAGAAGGTTTTGTTGGATTTGTTGAGTGAAAGGAAGCGAAGCCGAGACGAACGCCGAGCCTTCAACGACAATGTTAGAGCCGCGCGATCTAAACACTTCAATACCTGGCGTCGAAGTGTATTGGAGTTGACTGAAGCCCTCTCGCCCTCCCGACGCGTAATAACTCGACAACTGCTGAGCCGCGGCCACCGCCTGCTGGGCCTTCGTCAGGTCCAGCTGCGAGAACGACGAGTTGGCCGACTGACTCGAATAATAGTTGTTCCCGATTCCGGCCATCGGAGTGGTCGGCTCTTCGCGCGTCTGTTGCTGTTGCTGAAGCCGATGCTGCAAATAAGTGGTGGCCACTTGCGGGGACGCGACCTGCGTGGCGCCCGAGGCCCGGCCGGTGGCCTGCACCAGGTGCACTTTGGTAGCGTTCCATTTAAAGGGCAAATGTTCGGAATAAGAACACTCGCAGTAGACTTTGTCGCCCACGTGAACGTCACCGCCTTTAACCACACTTTGAGCGAACACACGTGACATTGTTTTTATTGCTCTTTATTTACATTATTAAAACGGAATTTAAAGTTACCTCAACTGAAAGAAGACGCTGTCATCGATGAAACCGAAGTTGTCCAGCAGTTTGGTCACTGTTCCGGTCAGAGCCCGCGCTTGCTTCGACACGTCTGAGGCGCCGTCTGTGAAGTCGGCAATTCGGTCAGAGGCGAGTCTCGATGCCATGGAATACTCACGAGTAGGCGGCTGACTGTTGGCCAGCATTGTCGGCGGGATTGCGTCCAAAGAAGTCTTCGTTTGTTTGTATAAAGCGATCTTTTCTTTGTTTATAACAAAATATCCTTTTTAACCGTAATGTCGGCTTTTGAACGCATGCGCTGTCACTCACTCGGACTCATTTGAATGTAAGACGAAGAGATTAGACGAAGAACTGATCCAATCATAGATTCCGAACACTCTCTATCTTTCTGTCATCCAAATAGACATTTATACTCTATCGTTGTGGTCGCGATTCCCGATTCTGTCCACTTTAAGAACTATTTGCGGGTCGTTCACAAAAGACGTCACACAAACAAAGACGTCATTCATATGTTGTGATGCACTCCCACTTCTTATTCTTCTTTAGTCCATCTGATCCCTGAAGAACAATGGGTCAAATCTCCTCCTGTTGTTTACCGAAGAAGTCGGACGACGAGATCAACGAGCGGACTCACATTCTGGACAACCCGATCAGTTCTCCCGAAGGTCAGTGCGAAGGTGTGACCAAACATTTAACATTGTTCTTCAGGTTACTCCGAGTCGCGGTACAACAGCTCGCCGTCGATCGTATCGCCCTCTTATGGGACAGTGAACGGGCGAACAGAGCAGAACCAATTGAACAATACTTTGCATAAACTCGTGGCCAAAGTGATTGACGTCTCGTCCATCGACAACAATATCGAGCAAAGCGATTGGAATGAGCGCCAAAGAATCTATGGCCAGCGACTCAACAACATCAAACGCCCGCTTACGCTCAGGTCGAAGCACGTGTCGGCCGCCGCGAATCAAGGTCTGTCCAAAGCCGATGAATGTCTTGTTCTCACTATTGCTTCTTCAGCGCCGCTCATTAACCGAAGTCTGACTTTTGAGCCGATATCTGAAGACGATCTCAATCTCATCAATAGTCTGAGCGAAAGAGCGAGCGATGCCGTTCACAGCGGGTTCAAAGTCCACTGCGAAGAGTCGTTTGTCGTGCAGTTCGACCCCTGAGGCCAATGAGACTAATAAACGATCGAATCATCGCTTAATTGTACTCTAATTGTAATTATTTTTATATCATTGAATCGATTATTAAAACGTTTTTAGAATTTAACAAAACGAATGAAATTTTATTTAAAGTCAGAGAAATGTAATATAAATTCCAATTCCGGTCAAACTTAGAAGTCTTCTGAAGATTGCTTTTCTTTCCACACTTAATCCAAAAGTATTCTCGAAAACCGTTTTCAGTGATCATAAAGCAGTTGTGGTCTCATTCGGTAGAAATACATTTATCTTGCATTTATTCCAACAAATATCGGATCAAATAATCTTCAGATAATCTTCAGATTCTCATCGGAAGTGTCACCCATTCTGTTCACAAACTTCATTACTCTTCAACGTTTGCCCCATTCACACAACAGTCAACGTTACCCCTCATAATAGTTACGTCTTGTTTGAGAAACATTTATTGCTTTTTGAGTCAATCATTGAATTCGTAATTAAATTAAATTCAATTCAATTGAAATCGTTTTATGGAATAACAGAAAATGAGTTCTTCTGATTTGGTCTGGAGCCTCAAGAACGGTGACCTGGACTCAGTGAAGGAGTTGTTCGAGTCGAAGGTGAGTCCAACTCTTCACTCTTCTTATTTGACCGCCGATCTCTCAGAACGTGGACGTCAACGCCCCTCTGGACGGCCGGTCGCCGATTCATTACGCGGCCGATTATGGCCACAAAGATATCATTGAATATTTGATCGCCAAAGGAGCCGATCTCAACGTATGAATTGTTTTGCTTATAATTTAATTTAATTTATTAAATATTCGGTTTCTTATAATTGATTTTATAAATTCAAATTGAATTTCAATTATTGACTGAATTATTGAACATTTGTTTTGTAGAAAAGAGAATAGCAATGAATGACAGCTTTTGTCACTCAGACTGACCTTCACTTTGAGAAGTCGTTACATAAAACATGAGCAAAGATGTAATGAATATAACATTTCGAAATTTTAAAGTATCATTATTATACTATAATAATGGAAATAAGTATAAAAATAATTTCAATTTCGCCATAAATTTAAATTTTTCGAGAACTTTCTTAAATTATCCGCAATTCGAGGAAATATATTCTCAAACATAATTAGCCAAAGAGTGACGCAATCTCTCCGACTATTAGGCGGTCGACAAACACGGCATAAGCGCTCTGTTGGCGGCCATATGGGAGGGACACACGGAATGCGTTCGGCTGATGATCGCCAGAGGAGCCGACACCAGCGGACACACGCCCGACGGTCAGAGCTATGTGGACGCGGCCGAGAAGGCAGAGATTAAGTCGCTTCTGAAGCAATAGATAACTATAAGTCAATTGTGATCGAAGTCTCGATTATTTTTAATTAATTTATATTTCTTACAAATATAAGGAATTCTATACAATATAATACTATTTATATTTATATCTTTGTATTAATGTCTGTGTTATAAATGTCTATTTATTCCAATCATTTCTCAATTCAATCGAAATAAATATAAATATAATTCAGATTCAGATCAAAGCGTTAATCAATTGTCGACAGTTGTCATGGAAGCGAAGAATTGCATATTTGGCACCAAATCAATGACTAGAAGGCCTGCAGTCGACACTCAGATCATTGCAATCGTTGATTATTGTTAGAAAAGGATTCGCATAACAGTTGCCGAAGAGTTAGAAAAGTCTATAAAAGAGTTCAAATGTGACCGAAGTCTCCGCTAATTGTCCGCAACTCTTAAACGAGTCTTTCGTCAAAACTCTTCGTGATGCAGAAGAGCGTCACCGAAGTCAGTGGCCTGACTGCCGACGAACACGTCATAGCTCTCGAGAATCTCATCTTTGGTCAGTTTTCCGTCTTTATTGCTGTCGGCTTCAAGAACCAAGTGTTTGGCCTCGGCTTCTGAGTGGTCGTAATCGGGAGGAATAATCCATTCCCTAATCTCTTCTCTGTCCATGAAACCGTCTTTGTTCTTATCTCTGATTTCCCGGAATTGATCCCTCTCTCTGGTCACCCAATCGGGAACCTGATCCCCGTTGGCGTCGGGTGCATACATGTCACTGATGTATTCGTCGACCGAAACCCTTCCGTCGTTATCTTTGTCGATGTCCTCCAGAGTCTCGTCGACCACCACATCCCGCATGTGTTCCGCTTCTTCGGGATGCAAGAAGTCCATAAACTCCTCTTTGGTTAAGGCATTGTCTCCGTCTTTGTCGGCCAGTTTCCACCGACGTTCGTCTCTCCTGCGGTCAGCGATCAATGAAAACCGAATATTAAGATAATTGTCTCATACTTAAGCATTTCGCGGTAAGCGTTGGTCTCCGAGGTCTCGGATAACTCCTCCAAGAAGCCAAACGACCGCTTTTTGTAGTCATTCCAAGAGATCTTGGTAACTGAAGAATCGTCTCCCGTTTGACTCTTCCACTGGCGATCGACGTCATCTACAATGTACTTCTTCTGTGAAAAATGGATCCAATCCTTCAATTCTTCGGTAGTGACCACTCCGTCGGCGTTTTTGTCGATCTTGTCGACCATAAGTCCGAGTCTTCTTTTGCTCTCTTCGGGCGACAATTGGTCGAACTCATCGGCTTCTTCTCCGAGGAACGCCTTGTGATCATATTCGGGATTGTGGTGCTGGTCATCTCCCGTGTAGTGGTCGGTGTCGGCCAACGGATCGACGACTCGGTTCTTGTGGTCGTCGCTCTTCGGGATGGCGAGACCGAAGACCAGCGATAAGAGGAAGAGATTGAGATAGAAGTGCGGCAACACGTGGTGAACACGTGGCAGAGCTGACCAGAGGCCGAGAGTCGCGTGAATTGACATTTGAATGTCAGAGAAATGTTTGAATGAATGACAACTTTGAGTTATTTATTACACGTGTAAAGCGAAGGAACGCATGCGTTGAACAATAAACTACAGATATTCCGAAGAATTAGAAGACAATCTGAGAGTTTGTGTCTGACATCGGGATTTCATTGTTGTGTCATTGTTGACGCGATAAGAGTCGGCTTAAGAATGGTAAATGCAATGTCGACAACCAATCAGAGGACGAATTTCGGGTTAAAAAAAGTTCCGAAAAGTTTTGAATCTCGGTTTTGGAGCCGAAGAAGAAGAGTTATTATGAAAGACAATTGATTGTTGGTCAGAGGAACCAGAGATAAGACGAGACCCTATCTTATCTTGGTATCTGTGACCAAATCTATTGCACCAAGCGCCTTTCTTAGCCTCGACTCGAGCGCCATCTGCTGTTTGGCGCGAAATCCCTGTTCAGAGAGAAATCCCTAATCACTAAGACATTAGACGAGATCTCGAGAGAGTTTGTAAATCATTTACAGTTTAAACCATTTGAGGAAAGAAATTGCAATTCAATGGACTCTAAGCCCGAAGTGACGACCAATCAGAAGCCGGACGACCCGAACAACATATCGACCGTCGAATATGTGGCACAACTGCTCTTCGGCTCTCCCGTCAACACTGTCCTCACACTCGTCATCGCGTATCTCGTCTACCGACTGGTCAGAGGCCGCACGCGTCGCAATGCAAGTGAGTCACGACACGTGCTCTTAATGTCTCTCTAAACACGTGTTTTTCAGGCGAATCAGAGAGTGAGGTCTTCCGACTGCCGGAACCGCTGCCCAAACATGACATGACTTTAGAAGAGTTGCGCAAATACGACGGCAAAGGAGAGGACAAACGGATCTGTGTGGCGATCCTCGGCAAAGTCTACGATTGCACCAAAGGTAGTGATTGAGTCACGTGGCTCTCCAGTGCTTGCAATGCACTCAAAGACCTTCGCCTTATCTTATCTCTTATCTTATAGGCCACCGCTTCTACGGTCCCGGCGGTCCCTATGCACCTCTGGCCGGCCACGACGCCACCCGAGCACTGGCCGCCTTCGATGTAGAAGCCGTGAAAGACGAGTGGGACGATGTGTCTGACCTGACGCCGTACCAAATGTCTTCAGTGAACGAATGGATCGAACAGTTCAGCGAACGCTACGATTATATCGGGAAACTGGTCAAAGACGTGAGCGAGAAGACGGACTCAATCGGCGACGAAGACGATGAAGACGAACGCGAGGCCGACGAAGCCAAGGCCGACCAGTAGCCGCTAGAGGGCGCACTCAACAGATTCATTGTGATTTCGCAGATCGACCACCGAATCAACCAATAATGGAATCAATAGTCCATCACTTCTTCGCTTATTTGAGTCAAACCGACATTTGTTCCAAACAATCGATTATTTTATACCGTTTTTAAAGCTTTTATTTCCTGACATTTAATTCAACTCTTAGGGAATAAATGAACATATTTTTGCCATAACTTGCATTGAATTTTGGGTAAACTTAACTAAACTTGTTACAAATGTAAATGTTTGTCTTTTATATTAATAAATATTTAATTATTCCGAATATTCAAAGCAATAGTTTTTCCGTCAGGAAAATGTAATTTTATTAAAAACCGACTAATTATCGCTTTTAATATCCAATAACGCCTTCACTCATAGACTGAATATGAATCATAGAGTCTATGCTCTCTCCACTACCTCTACCTCACATTCCAAGTGCATTCAGTTCTTCGCCTATATCTGTGTCACTCGGCTCAAATATCGCCTCACTCTTTCACTCCCGAAACGGTTCCTTAAGATGTGACCTGAGAATCGGTTCCATTCGTTATGTCAGAACTCTTTCGAACCCCAGAGCCGCACAAGTCTGTTGACGTAATTTGTGTGCGGACACTCAATTGTCATTGTTGTTTTGCACGAAATGGCAAACAGAGTCTGATTAAAGAGTATTTGTTTGACAGCAATCAAAGTCTCGTTTAAATGCCAGACCTTTGACGTGATTGGTCGAATCGAAGCGATCAGTCGAGTGACCAACCAATGGCCGAGAAGTCCACGTTCGGCATCACTTCGCCGATCTCGGTGGCTGAGCCGCAGGAGAGCGACCTCAAGGCCTCCGAAGAGCTCGAGGAATGTCTGCGGTCTTTCGGTCTGTTTGAGTCCGAACAAGAGATGCAGCTCAGGATGAATGTGTTGTCGCGGCTCAATGAGACCGTCCAGTCGTGGATCAAAGACGTGTCGGCCAAGAAGATGCCCAAACAGAACGCCGAACTCATGTCCGGCAAGATCTTCACATTCGGCTCTTACCGGCTCGGCGTTCACACCAAAGGTCAGAACACGTGCTCTTTAAATGTCTTAAATGTAAACAAATCCCTTTAAACAGGCGCTGACATCGACACTCTGCTCGTGGCACCAAGACACATCGAACGCCAAGACTTCTTCACTTCTTTTGCCGAACTCTTGTCAACAATGACCAGTTGTGAATATGTGCAAGCGGTGGAAGAGGCCTTTGTGCCGCTGATTAAGACAAAGATCGAAGGCATTGAACTCGATATTCTGTTCGCCCGTTTGGCCCTCAAGAACATCCCACCGGATCAAGACCTTCGCGACGGCTCTCTCCTCAAGAACTTGGATGAGAAGAGCGTTCGATCTCTGAACGGCTCTCGAGTCACGGACGACATTCTCCTTTTGATTCCGAACATCGAATCCTTCCGTTTGGCCTTAAGAGCGGTCAAACTTTGGGCCAAAAAACGCGGAATTTATTCCAACGCTTTGGGATATTTAGGTCTTAAGATGGTCTCATTCTTCGGTCTCTCACTCTCTTCTTCA
Organism: Zygoribatula sp.; assembly: GCA_034698965.1. Taxonomy (NCBI): domain Eukaryota; kingdom Metazoa; phylum Arthropoda; class Arachnida; order Sarcoptiformes; family Oribatulidae; genus Zygoribatula; species Zygoribatula sp. Next base: position 3,132 of record JAQGCD010000108.1, on the reverse strand, counting down.
CCAACAGGTGGCGTCTCGTGGGCGATGCTGGTGGCGCGCACGTGTCAACTCTACCCGAAGGCGGCGCCCGCCACTCTTCTGCAGAAGTTCTTCCTCGTGTTCCGTCAGTGGCCGTGGCCGAAGCCCGTGTTGTTGCGGCACAACAGCGAGGACAACCCGAACCTTGGATTCCCGGTTTGGGACCCGCGAGTGAACCCGACTGACCGCTTCCATCTGATGCCGATCATCACTCCTTCTTATCCGCAACAGAACTCCACTTTCAACGTGACCAACTCGACCAAAGTGATAATGACCACGGAGTTCGAGGTGGCCTCGGAAGTGATCGACCAAATCATGTCTGGTCAGACCCCGTGGCGCTCACTCTTCGACGAAGTCCAGTTCTTCACCAAATACATGCACTTCATCGTTCTTCTCGCTTCGGCCAATCCCGAGTGGTGTGCTCTGGTTCAGTCGAGGATCCGCATCTTAGTCCAGCGATTAGAGAACAATCGATGCATCTCGATCGCGCATGTCAACCCCAAGTGCTTCACCAGACAAGTCGAAGTTCCGGTTCCGGTCGAAGAAGAGAACAGTGAACAGAAGGAAGGAGAAGACAATAAAGAGACTAAGAGTGAGGCGAAAGAAGAGACGAAGACAGAAGAGAAGGAGGAGACGAAGGAAGAGGTGAAGACAGAGCTCAAGGAGGAAGAGGCGAGCGGTGGAAGTGACCAGAAGAATGAGCCGAAGACCGAACTGGAGAACGAACACATGTGGTTCATAGGATTGAAGTTCAACAAAGCAGAAGGCGTTAATGTGGATCTGACCCAAGACATCAAGAGCTTCTCTGAGACCGGTTTGTATTCATCTTCGTCTCTGAGTCTAAGTCTCACAGTCTTCTCCGCAGTGACCTCTGCCGCCAAATTCAGCAAATTCTATAAACCGGAAATGACGATCGACGCCAAACACGTCAAACGAAAAGAACTCGGCAAATATCTACCGCCAGAGCTCTTCGCCAAACCACAGAAGACGCCCAAAGCGGCGAAAGTGAGTCCCGATGTCTTATTCTGGTCACTCAAACTCTTATCTTGTTCACAGCAGTCAAAAGAGGCGGAAATTAAGTCCGAAGAGTCGAACGGAAACGGAAACCTTGACCTCAACGTAACGAAACTGATTTTAATCCGATTTTATCTAATCTTTCGATTCTTAGGATTCTATAAACTCTTCGAAGCGCTCTCTGGAGGACGAGACCGAAGAACTGGCGGATAAGAAGCTGAAGAGCGACTTCTCGTCCATCGACAAGACGTTCCCTCAAGAAGTCAGTTCCGTCTGATCTGACTCTTCGGCTTAGAATTGTGGAACCGCTTCGGGCGGCGGAGACTCGGAGAGAGGTTTGCATGCGTTCAGCGGTTCTCTTATTAGCGAATCATTGTATTTAAGATTTTCCACATTTTCTATCATTAATTGAATTTATTTTGTATTTAATGAAAGATTTCTTTTCGTTTCCATTCATTCAAAACTGTAATTCTTCGAAATGAATCAATAAAAACAAAAACCCAAAAACCGGTTATTTCTCTCTTCATTTCACTTACAGTTAACCGATTTCTTCGCTCGAAAAATGCGTAATCATTGCATCAGAGGAGTAGAGGTCTGTAACGGACGACCACTGGTCAGACACTTATACTGCAGATAAGACTCGGGTCAAGAGTAGTGCGGCTCAACTCCGGCCAAGTCGGCCGTTATTATTATTATTGATCACTGAATGTCAGATCTAATGACCAGATTGTAAGTCTAGAGAGAGTAGAGGTGTTCTCCACTGAGCAACTCAGACCTGAATTTCATCATCTCTTGACTTCGTTTCACTCATTGTTATGATTCACGAGAAATGTCTTCAAATCGAATGTTCTTTGAATTGGATTTCGTTCTCAAATGTCTTTGAATTCAATTGAATTCGAATTTGGTTTCGAAAACGCGTTTCAATTAAAATATCGCGAAAAACAATCGAATTGTGAGTAAAAACCAAATTATTTTCATTTTTCAAGACTTAATTCAGATCTTAATTAAACCCGAATTCTGTCCAAAATTTGTGTTCAAATCTCTAATTATTTCGATCTTCAGATTCGCCGAAAGGAATGAATTCTTTTGCCGACCGTCGAAGAGATGTGATCTCAACAAACAGAGCCGAAGACCCGAAAAACCCGAAAACCAGTTCTTTGTGTCCGAAATCTTATTTCGAGAGATATTAGACTCAAAACAATGTCTCAATTCTTGTGCTCTCAAAAGAACTCTTTGATGTCGTCCAAAGACATGACGTCATCGCATCCCATCTGTTGGCAACAACGACGCCCTCTAGCGTCTGACCACAACTCAGCCCAGTGTTGGTCATATCCGCCGCCGACGACCAACTTCTGCGCCAATCTTTTGTCTCGAATTAGCGCTCATTTCGTGGACTTTCAGTCCAAGTGTTGCAAAAAGTGTTTAATCGATTCGCGGACTCTTCAGACCTCTTCCACTGTCTCTCAGATCCTAAGAACTATGACTCGGGATCAGATGCGGACAGACGGACACCGAGTGACCGCTTCTTGTGCTTTCAGTGATCCGAAGACCAGTGAAACCGAAGATTTGGGTTTAGATTCCGATTCTTCGAACGAAAAGTCGATTAAATTCCAAATAAATGACTCAAAAGTCTTGGATTCGATGCAAAACGATCGCCAGAAGAAGAAGAAGCGGAAGAGAAGGCGACGGAAGAAGAGAAACAAGTCTTCGGATCAGTGTTTCGGAAGTGAATTGCTTTCTGTGTTTTTAGTCAAAGAATCGGAATTATCGGACTCTGAGAGCGATAGTGAAGACCTTTTGGAACAAATCGGTCCCGAATTGGAACAATTGTGTCAAAGCTTTTACTTCGACTACTTCTTCGCCAACTCTTCGGATAAACAAAACGACGAAAATAGCGGTAAATGTTTTGAATTTCTTGAAATGGATTTACAGACAAATGTGTTCTCAATTGAAGTTAATATTAATAATTAGAATCGAATTTTGCTTTAATAGAAGAGAAATCTTTCGATAAGTTATTATCACAGATCGAAAAATATAGATAAATATAATGCTTTATTAGCAAGATGGTTAGTTAGAAAATAATTTATCGATATTTTCAAA
>JAQGCD010000107.1:0-14328 GCA_034698965.1 Zygoribatula sp. | reverse complement strand
TTAATTTCATTCAAAGGCAACGAATTAGAGGACGAAGAAGAGGATGAAGAGGAAGACGTGGTTCCCGAGGATTACGCGGACGACGACGACGACGAGGAGGCGGCCAATGACGACGAGGACGACGACGACGACGACCAGTAGACGACGGCTTCGGTCGCGCGCGTCGTCGCTGTCGTCGAGTCGTCTCTCTGTCGCTGTATTTAATATAATTATCATTAATTGGTTTCCGAAGACTTAATTGACGCCTAAATTGATTTCATTTTGTATTTGGATCTGAAGACACGGAAGAAGACAAAGAAGACTCTTCTGAGACGTTCAGAGCCTTTCATTACTCATTGGATTCTCTTTTTATTTATTCATTAAAATCGTAATTATATAACAATTAGTTTCAATTAAAACACAATTATGTCTCATATTTATTGTCCCCAAAGCAGTGAATCGTATTTCATGTCTAAAACAAAAACATTTAACGAATTTAGAAATTAATTTCGATTTTCTATCAATTAATAGAAATTTGTGTGAAATCAGAAAAACATTTCAAAAATTCTTTCATTTTTCACAAAAACTTTTTATTTCAATAAACGATTCGTTTTTAAAGTCTTTTAATATTTATTCAAAACTTGAGATAAATCTCGAAATCTTTCAGAGCTTTGACTCAATGTTTGGCGACATCTGTGAAGAGAATAATAAATATAAAGAATATTCTGAAGAAAAACAAATTCTTTTCGTTTTATAAAACATTTTATTTAAAACTTTTAAAACATTTTTATAAATATTTTCTTTTAATTAAAGGTTTTCTTTGGTTTTGTTCAACAATTCATTCGTTTTATTCAATTGTTTTTGAATCGCTTTTTCCATATTTTGCTTCGATTTTCGCATTTTTTCCAATTTTTTCAAAAGATTTTCGTTATTTTCGTCGCTTTTTATCGAAAATTTTTGGCAAATATTTAAACAATTATTAATTAATTCTCGAATTGTTCCCAATTTTTGTTCATTTATGGCATTCAATGCTTCCGAAAGACATTTCTTGAGTTTCCGGAAGTCTTTGACTGAAATCCAAACGTAATTTCCGTTTCCGTCTGACTGTCGGTTGACTTCGGTCTCGATTCCCAAATCCGGTGATTGACTGACGACCGGACGACAGACCGACGACATCGACGACGAATGAGACGACGAGTGGACGACAGACGACCTTTTGTTCAGAGGAGACAAAGACGCGAAATAAGTATAAATTGAGTCCTTTTTCTCTGACTTTTGGCCGCTTTTCGGACTCTTTAGACGATTCTTTGGCTCGAATTCAGAGAACTTTTCGTCTGAAAGCTCTTCGCGTCGTCGGCTGTCGTTCCTGTCGTCTGAGTCGTCGTCAATGTCTTCCGTTTGGACGCATTTGTCGTTTTGAGCGAAGAACGAGATTTCGGTTTGAATTTGAGTGTCTTTTGAGTCCGAGTTTAAGTCAATTAAACCCAAAGAAGAGAATTGCGTTGAAATGCCTTTAAATCAGAGAATAATTGGATTAAAATTGGATTAAAATTAATCGAAAACTAAATCTATTTCTAAGAGACGACACTCGACGACAACGACGACAAGACGTCTCTCACCGACGCTCTGAAGTCTTCGACGACGTCTCTGACGACAAGGCGTCGCCATATCTGTCGTCCTGTCGTCGAAAGAGATCCCGATTCGAGCCTTCGAGGCGTTTCTGTCCGGTTCTGACCACAAATCGTCGGATTCGGAGTCAAAGTCACGTGACTGAGCATTACCTTCGGCTTTGGGAACACTTTGTGACCAGATTTCGGGCGATTCTTAAGGAAACAGATCTTAAAAAGCGAACAAAACTTGTCTTTTAATACTTGAGACCAGAATTGAGGCGCAATTCAAGAGATCTTCTGAAGCGTCCAAAAGACGACAAATCCGTTGTTGTCGTCGCTCGTCGTCGATGTCGTCAGTGCTGCGGAACAGTTGAACGAACTCAAAGAGATGAGACATTAATTGCATTGTTAACGCGTTTTCCGTGTCTTTGGTCTCAGATTTGCTCTCATTTTCCAAATGTTTTTGTTTTTCTTCCAATTCTTCGATCTTTTTCTGCAAATCTTCGGAAAACTCTTTGTTTTGAGATATAATTCGTTCCAAACTTTGGATTCTTTTCTCTTTTGTTTCCAATTCTTTGGCCAAAAGACCGAAATCTGCGGTAAATCTGAGATAAAAAGAGATATTTTTGACCGAAATTCTGACCGAAATTTATTCCCGAATTTGTGTTAATTTGATTGGAATTTCGTTCCAAACAATAGATTCTTAGCTTTAAATTAAAGTTTTCTCTTTTGAGTTCATTTAACTCTCTTTCGGTGTCTTTGATCGACAAAAGCCTTCCTTTGGTCGCGTCGTTCGCGTCGTCGACGACACAGACGACAGGTTTGGACGACAACGACAGCGAAGGCAACGAAAGCGTCGTTTCGTCCGAAGTCTCGAAAGTGTCTGACATTTGGCTGAAGAGAGAGAAGACAAGGGATCAGATGACAAATACCTCCGAAGAGGATAATCTTAAGACAAAACCTTTTGGACTCCGAAGTGAGAAAACATTCATTTCTTTCGTTCATTTTGAACCATTGTTTCCATAGAAACGCATCAACGGATCAAATGATCACAAATATCGTTACGAAAGCGTTCATAAAGACTGTGACGAAAAGAACGAAACTTTTGTTCCCTTTTATACCGAATCTGAAGAATAATTAAATTCATTTAAGAATTGTTTGTAAATAATGTTTATTTTGTGATCGAATTGAACTGAATTAACACAAAAAGACTAGAATTAATGACAAATCATAGAATCGGTGGCAAAGAGAGCGCTGTCTGACAGCCCTGACTAGTGGTCTGTCGCGTGGTTGCGGTCGTCGATGTCGTCGGCGTCGTCAGAGTCGTCCGTCGGTCGTCATCTGCTTGGCTCTGGTCGTCGCGTTTGCGTCTGCGCTGATTGTGTGGTTGGCTTTGGAGCGAAGTCTGCTTAAGATGTGTCCGCTGGACGTGTTCGTGGCGCTGACCGGGAGATATGAATCCTCTTCCGCATTGTTTGCAGTCATACGGGAATTGTTTCGTGTGTTTATAGATCTGATGCGTCTTCAGAGACGACGCTTGAGTGAAGCGAGAGCCGCAAGAAGAGCACTGAAGAGGTATGGGAGAGTGACCACTGGTCAGATCGGGAGAAGAGACTCACCTGGTAAGGACGCTCCCGGGTGTGAGTCCGCGTGTGACAAATGAGCGAATATCGAACTGAAGGACAGAAGGATTAGAGACAATATAAGACTTCTTCTCTTCTTACCGGTGAAAGTCTTTCCGCAATCAATGCATTTAAAGGGCCGACTCTTCGAATGAGTCTTTTCGTGACTTTTGAGCTTCAGTTGACTCACGAAGTGTTTCCCGCATTCCTCGCAAGACAAGAGTTCGGGCGCCGAAGAAGAACTCGTCTTCTGACCGCTTTTTGCGCTCTTCTGCTGAATTGGAAGCGATTTCGTTGCGATTATTAGCGAATGATTCAAAGACTGCATAATAAGAGTGACCAGATGTCCACTCAGGTGACCAGATGACACGAAGATCTTCTTCTCTTATGTTTTCATTCTCTCAGAGATTCCAATTGTTTTGCACTCACTCGCGCAGTCGCAGTCACTCTCAAAGATGTCTTCCGTCTCTTCGGACCAAAGCAGAGGTCAGAACGCGCTCCAGAGGCGGGCCCTCCAGCTCAAGAGGTGGCAGGAGTTGGAGGAGAGCGAGCGCGAAGACGAGTTGGTGCGGAGGAAGCGAAGAAGAGATCCGAAAGTGAAGTTCTCTTTGAATACTCTCTTCTTATCTGCGGTTCAACAAAACGACTTGGAGGAATGCGAGCGCCTCAAGAAGACATTCTTCCGCCAACTAGATGTCAATGCCACGTCGGGAGATGGCCTCACGGCTCTGCACCAAATGGCCATCGACGACAACTCGCAAATGACGGAATGGCTGCTGAAGAACGGCGCCAATGTGAACGTGAGAGACAACGAGGGATGGACACCTCTTCACGCGGCCGCCAGTTGCGGACACACAGACATCGTGCGCCTCTTGCTATCGCGCGACGACTGCGACGTCTTTGCCGTCAATTGTGACGCCGAGTTGGCGCGAGATGTTTGCGATGGAGACGAATGTCTTCAACTCATTGACGACCGAATGAAACGACAGCTCAACGACAGACGACGACACGCGACGACACCGACGACGGAGACGACAGAAGACGACATCTCAGAGGACGTCTTGGAAGAGATGCGAAGAAAAGAGTTGCAGAAGATTGACTCAGATTTGGAGGAATTTCTGGACACAAATAGAGGACAACCGACGGAAACGGCGGTCAAGGAGTGGTTGGAGCGGACCAGAGACCCGGTTTCCATGGCGACCGTGATCCACGTTTGCGCCGCCAAAGGATATGAAGAGACTCTGAAACGGGTTTTGGAAGCGATTCACGAGAAGACGTCTTCAGACGAGTGGAAGGATTGCGACGGATTCACGCCTTTAATGGCGGCCGCCTTCTGGCGTCAAATCACGTGTTTTGAGTTATTATTGAAATTCGGCGCAAATTTCGAGTTAAAGACCAATGATTTGCGAGAAATCTCTGATTTGTGTCACGAAAACCAAAAGATTTTGGATCTGATCAATGAAACGAAACGCACGCGCGAACTGCACGCGCAAAAAGTCAGAGACACGACTGCAGAGACGCAGAGGAAGCTGAACGCCAAGAGACAGCGCGAGACCCGAAGATCGACTCAAGGAGTGACCAAAGAAGACATCGAAATGGCGTTAAAAACGCAGAAAATCGAAAGTAAGTCAAAGAATTCAAATATTCTTTAATCACGTGTTCTTTGAGCGCAGACTCGACGACAGAGACGTCACCGCCGACCACACCCGTGACCACTACAACGACGCCAACAACAGGGACGACACCGACGTCACCGACGACAGAGGAGACGCCGGTGTCGTCGCCACCAATGCCTTCATCGCCGCCGCCCACTATCTTCACTATCCCGCAGCCGCCCATTCAAGCCGAGAAAACTCAAGACAATTACATCTCGACAACGATTTCTGTGCCTTTGTATCCGCAGCGGAGGCGCCCGAAGAGGCGGTCGACCGGAATCGGCGACGAACTGACGACCGAAGACGACAGCGAACGCCAAGTGTCGCCGCCTGTCGTCGCGGACGCCAACAATACAGAGGAACAAAATTCTATTTTAAGCCCAAAAGTAAGGATTGGTTCCAAAAATAGTTCCAAAAATAGGCACAAACTATGTCTTCGTTCGGCTCGTGGCGCAGTCCCACCACAAACCCGCGCTCAGCCGGCTCTTTGCGGCTGCCGTCGACGTCCACGTCGTCGTTGTCGCGCTCTTTGACGTCGTTGACGACACCTTTCGGCTCGTCGTCGGCGTTGCCCTTCATCACGACCGCCCCCTCCTATCAGACGACGCAGACGACGCATAGACGACAACCGCATCTCAATCGACGACAATCTCAGCCGACGAGCACTCAGTCGCGACTGAAAGAGCGCGCGTCTTCGCAGTCGAACCTCGCCTTCAATTCTTTTGTTCGAAATCTCGACAATTCTTTTGATTAACTCTTCTTTATCTCTCTTTCAGACGCCTTCTTCGACGGCCGCCTCTTCAGTGACGTCATCGCCGCAGAGGTCGCGCTCGTCTTCGCGTCAGTCGTCTGTGAGTCAAATGACGACCGATTCCGAGACGACGGACGACACGAACGACAGAAACGACAGGAAAAGTGTTGGACGACAGAAGTCTGACTCAGAGGTCGATTATAAGGCTCTCTATAAAGAAGTTTCGAAAGAAAACGAGTTTTTGATCAAAAAAGTTAAGGAATTGGAGGAAAAAAGAAATCAAATCCAAGAGTTTTCGCGCGAAAAAAGACAATTATTGCGGAGAATCGGAGAATTGGAAGAAGAATTGAAAACAAAGGAAGAGTTGATTAAAGAGAATCAGAGACTGAAAGAAGAGAATTCGGCTCTAATTCGCGTCATTTCGAAACTCTCGAAGTGAAGAACTCTTTGTTTAAAACTAGTCTTTAATTCAATTATTTATTATTCATTGAAATGCTTTTCAAATAAGTTTCGATCTGTTGTTAAGAAATAAATCGTTTTAACGCTAATTGTCTTATAATAACACGTGTTATACTCACGTCACGCACGTGCATCTCAGTCAACAGCGAGAGACCGATGATCGCGCAGAAGCCGAGCACGCGCACGTGGCGCACCAAGTCACGTGAGCGGTTGAGCCAAACGCCAATCAGAAAGAAGTTCATGAGTTGGTGGGCGTTGCCGAACTCACGCCACGCCCACATGATGAGCCATTGGAGGCGTGACTTGAAGAGCTGGACTTTGATTGGCGTTAACTCTGTTTCGAGAGTTCGATTAAAGGCTTCGATATATCGATTCCAAAGCACACACGAGAGCGCCATCTGGAGGCCGAAGAGCACGTGGTCCCTTAAGAGGGCGCTCGAGGAGTCGTCCGAAGAGTTCTTCAGATCTTTCGACAAAAGTTTGTATTTATTATCACTTTTTCTCAGAGAAGAAACGAAAACTGCGAAAACGAAGATTGAGAAGCCGACGGCGTCGCAAAGGCCGTCCACCGCGTAACCCGAAGTGCCCGGAACTGAGATCTCCCGATGTCTGTCCTGGCCAGACCGGATTCGGGCGACTAAACCGTCGAAGTCGTCGATGAACTGTCTGAAGAAGAATATGACGACAGAAAGACGTCTTAAAGACAAACTGTCGCTCAAGACGACCCGAGAGGACACGATGGCCACGAAGACGCCGAAGAAGGAGACGTGATTGGCCGAGAGCCAGGGAAGGAGTCGGGTGACGTGCAAATGGTCTTCGATGAAGAGCGAGAGCGGAGACATGACGTAAGAGTTGATCGGATCCAACATCACTCTCTTGGATGTGATTGGAAGCGATTTCTGAAGAATTAAATCAATTAATTGTTATTTAAATCGAATTTAATTACGTTTTGATTGAAAGAAATGTTTTGAATGTCTTTAAAGAGATTGACGTCTAAGAGGAGGAATAGGGTTGCCATGGAGACGAAGAAGCAGACGGACAACTTGTGGCGGATCATTGAAGATCACTGAAGAGGAATCCGAAGAATATGACAACAAGTGTTCACAAATGACGTCACAGTTGTAAACAAACGCCTCTTTTGTAGTCACTGGATGTTTGAGAAGTCTCTTATTAGATACTGGATCCCCATTGACTGTAACGTTAATGAAAGGACTTCTTTGACTTCCACTCACAATACTCTCTTTAACCCCAAATCCGCCCAAAATCTCATTTCTAGTCATAAAATGTCTTTTTCTTCCGATTCTTCCGATTCTTCGCCCGAAAGAAGTCTCAATGACTTGTCTTCTCTTCTCTTCGAGATCCGTTTGTCCTCAAGAGTCGAGAAGAACGGAAACCAACTCTTCATTACCATTGAGTCCAAGAGATTAAGCGATTCCAAGACATTTCGGATTCGAAGACAATTCCATGACTTGCAGTATCTTCACCACCGTCTGACCACTTCCCACCCGACCGACGGCCTCATCATTCCTCCTCTGCCTCAAAGACCGCCTCTGGAAGCGCTGGAAGCCGTGGAAGAGTCGCGAAGAGAATTGGGAAGACATTCCAAGACTTTATTCGGCGATCGATTGACAAAAGACTTCTTAAGTATTCAAAGATATCTCCGATTAATGGCCGAACATCCGGTCTTCGGCCAAAACCCGATATTAGAAGAGTTCCTCATAAAAGATGATCCGCCTCCTTGTCCGCCTCTGAAGAAGACAAACACTTTGTTCCACCGAATCCACGACTCTTTGGACACGTGGAAACAAAGCCACGTGGACTTAGAAGAGTTCTTTCAGAGAGAAAGAGAAAGAGTTTTAAATCAATGTTTATATTTGAAGGAAAGTTCAGAACATTTGGAGAAAAGGGTTTCGGCGAAGAGGAAACTCGGCGAAGTGGTCAGTCATCTGTCGGCCTTGTGGTACGTCCAAGACCCGAACAAAGAGTGGATGCGCTTCGCGAAGGAGTTCGGCCGTTCATTGGATGACTACCGCCGGGCAATGGACATCTGGTCACATAATGAAGAGATGACTCTCGGAATGTGTTTAAAGCTTTGGAATGAGTTCTTCGAGTCCTTCAGAGAAATGCTTTTAAAGAGAACTCAGTTTCAGTTGAATTACGAAAACTGTAATAAAATATTCGACAAAAAGCCAAACAAAGAGAACGAAGAGAAGAAAGCGGAAGCGGAAAAGCAGTTGGAGAAGTGCTCGGATGTGGCCAGACAGGAGGTGAAGAGGTTCCATCGGGTGCGAGTCCAGGAGATGGCACGGAGTCTGCGCAAGTTCGCCGAATCGGAACTCGTGGTCGCGAAGGATATGTTTTGCGTTCTCTCTTCGGCTTTGGATTCGTTGAAAAAACTCTAATTATTTGTTAATTGTTTTATAAATTGTTATTAAATTGTTTTAACATTCCTTTCAATTAATTATTATTTATTTCTCTTTAAATAAAATTCTTTAAAAATATTTCAAAAGAATATTCTTTAAGAAAACTCATTAAAACTCATATTAAATACGAAATGAATTCAAGTTTTCTTATCTGAAGACCAGTTCTGACACTCTTTGACCCAAATATTCCCGAATTATCTTCTTTTATACAAAAGCCGTCAAAACAGAGTCACATGACCTGAAGTGACGTCACGTCAAGACTTGTTTCAGACTTTTATCGAGTTTTAGAGAACTTTGCTTTGAATTCATTTGAGTTTTATTTGTTAACAGAAAAACATCTGTTTTTAAGTCAGTTATGGACGCAATCAGTCAGGAGATGATCGACTGGAACGACGACGAAGACGACGGCGACGACCGCACGGGAGGAGAGCCGATGGACGACCGCTGCGTCGTTCAGATCGACTCCGACGACGAGGTAAGTCACCAAAAGTAGCATGACACTTGTTTGACACTTGCTCAAACTTGCTTAAACTGAAGAACCAGTCGTCGCACTCGTTCTTCGGCCAATGGAACCCTTCCTCCAAGTACTCGGTTATCATTCTTAACGACAGACTTATGTCTGAAACGCTTTTATCGGACGACGACATCGACGACGCGCTCGACGACCACCGGCGACACAAACGACTGCTTCCCGACGACAGCGACGACACCTCAGACCAACTGCTGACCACTTCGGTGCGCAGACAACGCCGGTCAGTGACCAACTCGGGTCAGACGAAGAGGTCAATGAGAGGTCATTCACTCGAAGGCAGTGAAGCGTTGGGAAACAAATCAGGTAATAATGAGAACATAAGAGAGAGAGAGAACCGGTTTTCAGGCATTCTTCAACATTCATTGACCCGAAAGTTGACCTCAAATGACCTCAAATTCCAATTCCAGAAGACATTGACCTTCAAATGCCGCCCAAAGACGACGACCTGACCGTCCACTCGACGACACCGACGACACCCGCGACGCCGCCGGCCGTCCACACGTCGTCATCGGCGCCACAGACCTCCACTCTGGCCGCCCTCCTCAACAACCCCTGTCTGCCACCGACCCCTCCATCTTCACAATGCGGATCTGATTCGGAAAATATCTCCAATTTTCGGTAATTTCCGTCAATTTTCTCGAAATTTGAGGAAAAATGAGTTTTTGTTCAGAATTTGCAGAAAAAGCGGTTCAAAGACGACGACATCGACGACAACGACGACAATGTCTTTGAACGCGTCGTCGACTTTGATATCCATTCAACCGAAAAACGCGATTCACGGAACGGCTGGTAATCATTGACTGTGACTTAGAAGCGATTAAAGTGTTAATAAACTCTTCTTTCAGTGGTTCTGACGGAAGAAGAGAAGCGCACTCTTCTGGCCGAAGGATATCCCATTCCTCAGAGATTTCCTTTGAGTAAAAGCGAAGAACGAAGTCTGAAGAAGATCCGGAGGAAGATCAAGAACAAGATCTCGGCTCAAGAGTCGCGGCGCAAGAAGAAGGAGTATATGGAAGAGTTGGAGCGAAGAGTTCAGGCCTTGGATTCGAGAGTTCGAGAATTGGAAAAAGAAAACAAATTTCTTAAGAATTCGACAAAACTTTAAATAATTTATTCTTTTTTATTAAATGTCTTTGAACTCAATTATCGGCGCTTTTAATGACTTTTTGATTGGACTGAAGTGTTGTTCGCCGTCACAGATGTCTGCAAATGGCAGTCCGTCTTCCGATTCGAGTTCCGGTTCCGCTTTGACGGCGAAAGCCTTCATTCGAAGCATTGGTTGAGATTTGGAGCGAAAGAGTTTCTCAGTGAAGGCCCCCGAATACCGGTAGCCATGACAACGGACCACAACGTGGTTGGCGTTGCGTTCGTCCGTCGTTTGCGCCGAGTCTTTGATGTCGTCGAGACGTCGGTTGTCGTTCTGGTCTGTCGTCGCGTTGTCGTTGTCGTCGTCTGTCGTCGTTTCGCGCGTCACACAAATGGACGGCTTTTCGATTCGATTATCGATTAATTCGATTATTGGATTAAATTTAAAGCGAATTGAAAGCAATTAAAGCCTTAATTAAGGGTTAAAAGCGTTAAAAAGGATTAAAGACAGGGATTAGGGGTTAAGGGAAGAGTTTGGCCAAAAGATGACGGGTTCGGGGCCGACAGAGGACCGGCGGGAGTGGTGGGGCTGTCGGGGGCTCGGATCGGGCCCTCCCGCCTCTTTCGGGTCTCGAATAGGCTTTAAATTCCTTTGAATTCGAAAAATAGTTTTCAAAAGACATTAAAAGTGAAAGAAATGTCTGAAAAGGTGTGAAAAGAACTCACAATCTCTTTCGTCTGAGTCTGTCGTCGAGTGTCGTCTTCGTCGTCGCTGTCGTCCGAAGTGGTCGTCCATTGCTCGCTGTCGTCACTGCTATCACATTCGCTGGAATCGGAGTCAAAAGTCAAAAGTTCTTCAGATTCTTCGGTTTCCTCTTCTTCTTCCACGTCTTGGGTCTCGTCTTCCGCTTCCTGTCTGGCATTCAAAGCCTTCTTTTCCACGATTTCGACCAAATTTTGATTTTGTTTTTGATTTTCTTTGTTTTCGAAACCAATTCTTTCTCTGAAATCTATTTTTTCGATTTCAGACAAAAACTTTTGTTTCGCTGAGAATTTATTTTCACTTTTTTCCACTGTTTTTGAGTTATTTTTGAGACAAAAAACGCACAAAAACTTCAATTCGTTTCGGAATTCATTCAAACGAAGACTTATTCCGCACTTTGAACACCGAAGACATGACCTGAAGATAAGACAATGGATTATGGGATCAGGTTCTTGGATTATCTCTGCTTACCGGTGAAGAATATCTCCGGAAACACTTATTCTATCGACTGAAGAGACTTCGAGACCACATCTGTAACACTTAGGCATTGAAGGCGCCGAAGACGACACTTGACTGTCGACCGTCGTCTCTGATGTCTTTGTCGTCTCTGTCTTCGTCGTCGTCTTTGTCGTCGGTGTCGTGTGCTTTGTCTTCGCGTCGTCTTTGTGTCGTCGACTGTTGTCATGTCGTCGGTTGTCGTCATCCGTCGTCTTCTCGATCACGTGTTTCTTCTTTTCCTCTTTCTTCTCTTTCATCTTTTCTTTTAACTCTTTTTCGATCATTTGAACGAAAACCCCTTCAGAGGTCGCCCTCTGTGCCCTCGGGGGCGCCCTTTGGACCGAATTATCGAACGATTCCTTCATTTTGTTCTCGATTTGAGTTTTTCTCGAATTTAATATAATTTTTGAGTTTTTATTCAAAATTTTCTTTTCTTTCATTTCTTTTCCTTTTTCTTCATTTATTTCTTTTTTCTCCCAAACCTTGAAATTCCAATCTCCTTCCTCGATTTTCCCCACCTTGTTCAAACGCCCCTCCCATTGCTCCGCCCCTTTTTTGAGCACTTTTTCCAATTCTTTTGCTCTAAAAACTATTTCTTCTTTTTTCTTCGGTTTTTCTAAAATCTCTTTCTTTTCATTTCCGGTGAATGACGTCACGCCCAGAAGCCACGCCTCCTTCTCCTCTAAGCCCCGCCTTTTGGTCTCCTCGTCTCTGATTGGTTCAAATTCCTTCATTTCCTCACTTTTGACGAACTCTTCGACTCTTCTCTTCTCTGATTGGTCGAAACTCTTGACAGAATCCAAATCCCGTGACGTCACGGCGACGGTCGCTCTTCGCGCTCTTTTAGCCGATATCTGATCACTGATTGGTTGATTCGTTCGACCAATCAAATGCTTGATTTGAGGTTTGATTTCCGAAACACTATTTTGTCTCCAATTTTGATATCTTTGTTGAGGAAAAAGCGAAAACTCTATAAAAGAATCAAGATATAACACATTTCACCAAGATACTTCTTCCAACCTTTGCTCTGGATGTTCTCGGGCGTCGTTTGAGCCAATAAGCGGTAAATGCTTTCTCTCTCTGCGATGACGTCACTCATCCTCTCCTCTAACTCCGCCTCCGACTCCGCCCCACTCTTCACCACTTTATTCGTCCACTGGAGGGCGCAATAGGCGGCGTCCAATGCGCTCAAGAATCCTCTTCCGGCGCCACTTCCGGTCGGCCAAAAGGGCTCCAGAAGCGAATCTCCGGTTAACATCATTAACACGTGTTTGTCGTGAACACGTGCTTCACTCACGCGCACCTTCTTGGCACGTGACGCGTTTCTGGCCGCATAAACGGACGTGAAGTCGAATAAAGCGACATCTGGCGAGAGATTGGCGTTTAAAGCGAATTCCAAGCGCTTTAAACCGGAAGTCCAGTGAGCGGCGTCGCGCGCGTAGATAAGTAGTTGTTCCCTGTCGACTGAGAGAGTGTGACGTCACATATATCTTGGTGATCTTTCATTACTCACTGTTGTCTTCACTTAAGAGTAATTGAGTTTCGTTTAAATCTCTTTTCAAGACTTTTCTCTTAAGTAAAGAGGATTTCGTTGCAGTCATCACGAAATAGTGAGTGTCGTCTCTATAACACAGTGTTAGTGCAGTTTCATCACTCTCTATAATACCTGTAATAACAAATGTTCTCCAATTGAATTCCCGTTTCAGAGAAGAGATCTTTAAACCATTTCTGAGCGTAAATATAAGAAACGCCAGAAATCTCTTGAGCCCGCGATTCCTCTTCACTGCGGCGGTTCACGAAGTTGGCCGTGATGGCGATGGCCAGTTTGCCGCGGAACTCCTTCCTCGGGAAGTCCTGGAACAAAGTGTTTCTTCTTCCGTCGCTTCCAATGATTTGATCGAAATATTGTTTCTCAAGAGAAGTATTCGAAGGCAGGAAATGACAAACAGCGCCGTCTGTGGAAAAACAAGGTGATAATTGTAATACTATTGTCTCTCTCACCTCCCAACGGATGACAATCTTCTTCCGCGTCTTCTCTGCCGAAGACTTTTGGACACAACTCAACGAAAGTGACGTTTGTTTCGAACTTTAGTCCCAAAAGAAGTGAAATCTTGAGTAAAATGAGTTGAAGTTGTCGAATGGAAATGTGGTCAATGGATCCAACGCAGAAGCGGCCGTAAAGTCTGTGGAAGACCAAGAGATATTTAATTGTCTCAACCACACGAAGTGTTTACCTCTTGGCCGCCATTTGTCTCAAGTCCTGAATCACATTCGGCCACAAATGAATGACATTATTCCTCGAGAACTCATCCCTCTTCTCCACGCACGTGACTTTCGCTCCCAGAAGAAGTAATTCAATGGAAACGCGAAGACCGGAGACTCCGCCCCCAATCACGAGGAGGCGTTCACTACTGAGGGGGCGTGTCAAGTAGTGTTTATTCGAATTCAATCTTTTGTCGAGTTTTTGGAAGATTTGAGAGATTTTCGCGAATTTTATTAATTTTTGTTTCGAACGAACGAAATGTTGTCTTAATTTCGAAAAGAATAAAGAAGAGCCAATCAGGAGCTCCAAGTCCAACACGTGACACAATCTCTTATAATGAAGCAACACGTGGCGCACGTCTTCGGCGGCCACGAAGCGGTCGAGGATCAAGAAGACGTCTTCGGATGAAGAACTCATTTCAGTCAGAGGTAAACAAACTCTGAATAAAACAGTCTTAGAATAGTGGTTCTATTATATACTATATATAATTGAGTTGCGTGGATAAAAGGGACCGAATCTTGAGAGACTGTCAGTTCGTTGATGACGTCGTAACACAAATACGGTTTGTCGGTGGGCGTGGCCTTCAGTCCAATGACGTTGTCATGGCAACCCAAGTGTAACAAGGTGAAAAAGAATTCCTTTTAAAGAGTTTTTTCGCAAATATTTAGAACAAAAACAAAATAATTA
>JAQGCD010000106.1:0-14413 GCA_034698965.1 Zygoribatula sp. | reverse complement strand
GATTAAATTGTTGCAGAATATTCCATAAAAATGTTGCCAATAGTAGTTTTGAAGTTGAGATATCGATTGCTTGGAAACTAATTAGACTAAACTTCAATTTTGACATTTAAAGCGTTTGGTCGGCAGAAAAACAAATTGCTTTTCGCGTTATTATTCGTCTGTTTTGTCAATATTTACTGAATTTGAGCTAAAATTAGAGAAAAGTTTTTTTGGAACAAAAAATAAAACCGATTCTTATTTTTGGTAGAATTTCAATGACAAACGAAAAATATCGGACAAAATAGTGAACAATAAATTACAACAAGACTTTTGGTCCGACACAACCATTGAATAATTCTCAATAATTTGTTTATCCATTAGTTTAGTGATGGATATGACTGATAAATAAATATAATCTGGTAATCAAAACAAACATTTTCAGTGGTTTCACTCATTCCACTCGTAAATCAAAGGCAATACTAACTCAATATTAATCAATGGATGAGAAAGAGGTGTAAACCCATTAAGACATCCCAACGAGACGTTATTATTAGCGATCGGTGGCTACACAGGGATTGCCAGACGAGTGCCGGTTGGGAGCACAGGGGGGACAGGGCTCGCACACAGAGGGCACGAACCTGGCTCACAGGGCTAGTTCAAGGTTAAACATAGGAAACACCCTTGCTAACACAGACAATGACATGCGAAAGCCAAATGAATGGGCAATGAGTTGAGATCAATGTCCAATCAATATTGTCTGCTCGTGATTGGCAGTGGGAGTGTCGACAAACGACTCACTTTTGTGCATCTCTGACACTAAACTGAGTCAAAGAGGTTTCAGTGATGCAATCATTATTAGTCACTGTTCGCCATATTTGCCGTCAATTCAGTCGAAAAAAGTAATGTTTTGATTGAGTTTTACTCTCAATAAGTCAGAAAAAAGTATCAATTAGTACCGAAATCATCGCTTAATTGTCTATTTGAAGCCATTTGACGCAAAATAATAGCAATAATGTCCGGTTTGTATATATTATTAATTCATTTAATATTTAATTTTCAGTAGAATTCTGTTTTAAAAAATGCTATTTTAACCTAAAAATTCTTTAAAATTATTTATTTTTGTTAATTTCGGTTTCATTTGAGATATTTTGCCTAATTTTATCGATAATCTAATTTAACTGAAATGTCTTTGAATGAGATTAGTCTTGAAATGAAGTTCAAATACAATATAACCGATGTGGGAGTGGTCGGGATGTGATCGTCACCTCTTCCGCAGTCCTTTCATACTATTGTCAAAGTATTATTCGTTTTCTCATGTGTTTGGTCTCTATTGTCACCAGATTTGAGTCCATCAGTGCTGGCCTTCGATGACCTCGTCGGCGACACTATTCCCACTTACCTGAGTCTGAGCGACAAAATCGGTGGCGGCGTTAAGACACACTCGGAAATGGTGTCCAAAGCCATCCAAATCCAGCGCCAGTTCTTAGTGACAGCATCGAAGTCGAAGAAGCCTAACGATGCGGTTCTTTCGTCTTTACTAAAGCCCACTTCGGAAGCCATTCAAGAGATCCAAGATTTTCGTGAAAAGAACAGAACTCACGAGCATTTCATCCACTTATCGGCCATTTCTGAGTCGATTTCAGCCTTGGGTTGGGTGGCAGTGGCGCCCACTCCGGGCCCGTACGTCAAAGAGATGTCGGACGCCTCTCAGTTCTATACAAACAAAGTATTAGTCCAATACAAGGACAAAGATAAAACCCACGTCGAGTGGGCTAAGGCCTGGTTGGCTTTCTTGTCTGGTCTTCAGAAGTTTATCAAACAACATCACACCACTGGTCTTGTTTGGAACCCAAGAGGCGGCGAAGCGACTGCCGCTCAGTCAAACGGAGCAGTAAGCGGAGGTCCGGCACCGCCCCCGCCACCACCTCCCGCAAGTTTGTTCGCCGACGTCAATAAGGATGACGATCGAAGCGCACTGTTCGCACAAATCAACAAGGGTGCTAATATTACTAAAGGCCTTAAGAAAGTGGCTGCTGACCAGATGACCCACAAGAACCCATCCCTCCGCACCACCAGCGTTGTCCCTGATAAGGCGACTGCTGGGTCACACACCACTCCTGGCGCACAACCAAAGACTCCCGTTAGACTACCACCGAAGCTGGCGCTCGAGGGCAAGAAGTGGATGGTTGAGAACCAGGTCGGACAGAAGAATTTGTTGATCGCCGACACAGAAATGAATCAATCTATCAATGTCTACAAGTGTGAAGATTGTGTCCTTATTGTCAAAGGAAAGATCAATTCGATTACTGTTGATCTCTCAAAGAAGTTCTCCATTGTCTTCGATAACATCGTTTCGGTCGTCGAGTTTATTAACAGTCAGAAAATTCAGGCCCAGGTTTGCATTGAAATCTTATTTTAGAAAAAAGTTCACTAATAGTTTGTAATGTACACTATAGGCGACTGGAGTGGTGCCCACCATAACCGTAGATAAAGTGGACAATATTGAGATATATTTGGCCAAAGAGTCACTCGCATGTGAAATCGTCAGCTCCAAGAGCTCTGGAATCAATGTCTCGGTGCCGGACGACAGGACTAAGGATTATGTGAGTCATTCATAAAGATTTTTGGTGAATGTTATAAAATTTTCAATTAATTCGTGTTAAGGTCGAACATCCGATACCCGAACAGTTGAAAAGCGTTTGGACCGGAAAGGGCTTCAAAACAGAAGCCGTTGATAGCGCTTAAACCATTGAAATGAGAGCTTCGGCCCAATCATTGATATATTTCTTATGCATCAAATTAATGGCTTTTCTAATATTTGCGAATAACTTATTTTATTTATAACTATTATCAGAAATTCTTAACGTATTTATAAGACTTCAATACTTGTGAAAAAATTAATGCTCAAACCTTTTATTTATTTCTTAAAGAATAGATTTTATTTTTATTGAAATTCGAGCCGAAATTTGATTTGACTTTTATTGTGATTTAATGAACAATAATTGAATAAATTTACTAAAATTTGAATCTGTTTTTCAGTTAAATTCAATTTGTTTAGTCTTAAAAGTCCAAAATTAAATATAGTGTCTTACAGTAAACTGTAGGAAAAGTAATGGCAAACACAGTGACAGCAATGGTGTTATTGTTACTAAATCTTAATCGACATAACATTTAGTAATTAAATGAATAAATTAATATTAGAAGTTATAAAACTAAGAAAGATAAAAGGATTCAAATGTGAATCGATATCGAAAAATTGTAATTCAGATTAGAATAACTAAATTATTTGAGACAAAGATTTGGTTCAATTCGTTTTGCATGGTATGTAACGCAGAATCGATCTCTTCTTTATTGAATTTCAAATCCTTTTCTTTTTCGGCCGAATCATAGATCTGCGGCAAAGGCAGAGACTGTGCGTGAGTTTTGCGGAATTCTTTGAACAGAAACGATCGGAACTGTTTGAGACGGTCTTCACTAAGTTTGGGCAATGGCTCGGCGCTGGTCTCAACTTGTTTCGACTCCTTAGCAACTTCTTCCTCCACTTCCTCTTCGTCAAAGTCATAGACATCATCAGTGGTTCTCTCTTTTTTGGTTCTTCGAGTCTGTCTTGGCTCGGGTTCGGTCTCTTCATCCACATCCATTTCTTCTTCATCATCTTCTTCACCAGAGCCCTCCCCGTCGTCTCTCTTTCTCTTCTTGGGTCGAGAGAGCACTTTATGGAAATACGCGAATTGGATGAGTTCGACCGCACAACTTGCGTCTTGAACATCGATACTGGCAGAGAGACGAGCCCTGGCGTGTGCTGTCGCCAAACGTATCATAGTTTCCAAAGTACGGGCTGTGACCGGTGAGGTCTGGACGTGAAAATTACAAATCAATAACTATATCACAGGACGAACACACGGTGTCATACCCTTGCCACTTCTGCATGATCGCTCTCGAAGGACCTCAGTTGAGCATATTCTTCTGAAATCATGTCACACGCTTTTTTAGTGAGCTTAGGCTTAATGGCTTTTGCGATGTGAATGTATTTCTTCATGAATTGAATGCTTACAATCTTTTCACTGGAAAGAATTTTCAGTTTGAAAAGAGAATCGATGACCAGAAAACTTACGATTTGTTTCGGCTGCCGTGCAATAAGGCGTCATATTTTTCGTACATCGGAGTCTCGCCTTCCTCTCTGTCCAAAGATTCCGAATCTTTGGTTGATAAAAACTCAGCGTTACTTATGATGGGAAGTGGCTCTCCATCCTGTTCCCCAGGAGCGCGGTAGCGGTGAATGCGGGCCACGTGATCACTGATCATAGTGTCGGTTTGGTTATCGTTCTTGTCGAGCATAATGAAGAGAAGATCGAATCGAGAGAGCAGTGAGTCTTGAAGACCGATATTTTCCATCGGAGTCTTGTATTGGTCGTACTGAAGATACAAATATAAAATTGGAGATAATATATGTATTAATAGGTGAACTGACCCTTCCATAAACGGGGTTGGCGGCGGCCAAGACTGAGCACCTGGCGTTTAGTTTAGCGTGAATGCCGGCCTTCGTAATTGTGACCCTTCCCTGTTCCATGACTTCGTGAATTGCGGTTCTATCAATGTCTGACATCTTATCGAATTCATCGATACAAACAACTCCTCTGTCAGCCAAAACCATAGCACCCGCTTCCAGGCGTCGATCTCGAGTCTCACTATCAGTGGTAACTGCCGCTGTTAAACCTACTCCTGAAGAACCGCGACCTGTCGTGGCCACAGCTCTAGGAGCGCAGTTCAATACATATCTCAAAAGCTGAGACTTGGAGACCGAGGGGTCACCAATGAGGAGAATATTAATATCTCTATTTAAAAAAAAACGAAAATTATAAAAATATAAAGAATTATAAAAGGCATACCCTCTAAGGCGGGTTCCGTTCGGTAGAATCTTTTCGAGACCACCCAAAAGCATACAGAGTAAAGCCTTTTTGATATAATCATGACCATAGATGGAAGGCGCCAAAGATCGCGCCAATATTTCAAAGACATCGTGTCGTTGACGACTGAATTGTTTGCATTTGTTGAAGTCTTCAGGTGTGATGTCAGAAGTAACTTCTTTGGACAATAAGTTAACATTAGTGGCCAACAAAATCGTTCGGAAAGTGGCGTTCGTGTAATAACCTGTGATGAGATCAAATGAAAAGAAGCTCAAATTAAATGAACATCAGTCACAAACCCTGTTTGGCCGGAAGACAGCGATAACTACCGACCACTTGAATTCGATCGCCGGGTTTGCATCGGTCGACTAAATCGTTGTCTGCAATTATATCGACGGCTCGCGGCAGTTGACCTGCCGGTGCCTTCTCTGGCATCTCTTGAATTGTGAAAGTCTGGTGATCTTTATAGACTGAAAGACCAAATTCTGTCTCCAATAGGTTTCCGTCTTCATCTTTGGTCGGGTAGACAGAGCTTGAAGGGAAGGCCTCGAAAGAGGTCAAATCGGTGTATTTTCGTTCAATTGTCTTTTTGGTGGCCGGACAGTAATGGACAGATTTAACTACTTTTGGCCGAACTAATGAGCATTTCGTAACAATTCCTTCGACGGCCAAAACCGATCCCAAATGACCGGATGAGAGGGTTCGTGGGGTCACGTGTCGCGAACCAAAACTACCTTCAAAGCCGATGAAGAAGTCCAGATGTTGTTTAGCGTAATCGGGATTAACATTAGTGATGTACTCTTTGAGTGCTCTCTGAATGGCAACAATCTCTTCGACTGAATCGTTGAGCAAATGGAGAACTCTTTGGGGATTCTTTCGCCGCAAGTCATTGATGTCCACAATTATGCGGCACTCCTTGTTCTTGATCATCATTTTGACCGCATCAGAATAAGTACCGCTGTCCGACTGTAATGAGTGGCCAGAATTGACAATCGGTGCCAAACTTAAGTTTGTCAACAATTGTCATTACTTACCTCGTCGTCCAAAAAGTCCAGATATTCGCTCTGAATTTGTCTCAAACGCTGATCCAATTCAATGTCTGCCATAATTAGTATCAGTCGACGAGTAATTCAATTGAATTAACTCAAAAATAAATGAAAATAAACGCCAAATCCGATGAAATATCAACCAAACAAAACACAAAGACTTCTTGTGTGCAAGACTTTTAAGGTTAAAGCACTCGGTTTTGGAGGGAAATCGATGCTAAATATTTTGTGGAACATTTCATTCATAAACACGGCTTTCGAAGTGACTCTGCTATCAGCAAACATTTCAATGAGGTTGTACTCATAGAGCAGACAGTTTAGCGCCAAAAGTTGAAAACCTTTTACCATCAAAAACGTCAGTCGAGTGTTGTTATTGACGATCAATTGAAGCCAATGTGAGAGCAGACGCCACGAGTGCGCAAACAAAGGGACCGAAGTTAAGGCTAGGGTTGACAACTGACCCAATTTGAAAACTAATTTGCTTTTGGGATTAGGATTAGCACTGTGTCTGGCATTATGCAACCTGTTCTTGGAAATATTGTGATAGCTATCATTTTTCAAGCTCTATCCTTGCTTATTTTGGCACATTTACTCGAACCATTAGTTTTTTAACCGTCAATTTTTTTTATTGGTGGGAAACAGAAAAAAGTGCGATCATTAGAAAGCGATCACTGAAAGCAGTTGTTGTCGAAGCAGTTGTACAGTAGTTCCAAAGCAGTTATGCTATAAAGAACTGCTTTGAAGCCGCTGTATAACTATTGTATAGTAGATAAGGTGAAAATGCGATCCTCTTGGAGGCACCAGTGGTGTCGCTCCGCACATAATGATGGCCTTTATTAGGGAGTATTGGATTCCAGAGGAGAGTTGAGGCGCTTTTCAACCGAACCGGAGTCAAGTATGCGCCTAAACGGGGATCGGAGGACCTTTTGGGTCGTAGGCTATGCCAACACATATACATGCTATGACTCGCATAGCTATACACTGTATATGTATAGGCATTCCATAGATCTATTCGCATGTAATCAAAATGCCTCAGATATATAGGTCTTAACGATCGGACCCAACAATCGGATCCAATGCCAGCGCTTTAGCGCTCGATAGCCTCTCCGCAAACAACCGGGTCTTTCACTGTTGGAGTGTTTATGCCATTTCGCAATTGACAGCACAAATGTATGGCTTTGTGCGAACTTTCCACTAATTTTAATGAAAGGCAATCAATTGAAATGCATTTTAATGCTAATTAAGTCACATAACGGATGTTCATCATTAGCCGACACTGCATTGCATATACACATCTATGTATACCTGTGCCCGATGTGGTCATATGTATGGAGAGGGCACTGCACAGGCATCGGATGCCATTATAGCCAACTGTATCTATAGTTTGCATGAGTCTGTATAGTCTGTCCAAAGCGATAGTCACAACCAAAGCCAGAGTCGCGTCCAAAGTCATCCCATCCGGCAATTGAACGCTTGAATGAACTCCGCTTTTTGGTTAATTTCTATGATTACAGATAATATATGAAATGTTGGAAGCATTGGAGGCATTGGAGACTCGACACGAACGTCGACACTAAACACGAGTACATCCCGTATGAGAACATCCAATCTATTCAATACATGCATTACATGTTTGATAATAATTAGCAATAATTTTCTATCGATAGTACACTAATTGTATTAAAATCGATAGTAACCCGATGTCTGTTCGCCAATTAGTCATGCGTTTCGTCCAATGCTTTTGTTTTCACATATTTTTCGCCTTTTTATTGCTTTTTTGCACATAAACTACACATTTTGTGTGAGAAGCGCTTTCAATGAAAAGAGAGGCAAACAATGGCTCAACAGATAAATACTAAATATTAAGTGAGAGACAATAGAGTAGGAAATGTGGGAATCGTTTGATATACAGACAAACACTCAAATTGAATAACTTTTAAATCATTTATCAATTTATTGATCGACCGATTAGTTTATTAAACCTATCGAGAGATTGAGCTCTAATTGCATGGCAAACACAATCTCGAGTGAAATAAATTGCCACTAAATATGAGTTACAATTTAAAATTAAATTATATTCGACTAAATCTATTATGAATTAAATTAAAATCCTATTAAACTCTAACTCCTGAACCCGATTGTCCTCACTTTTATTCGTTGCTATGTCCGGCCAAGAACTTGGACATGAAGTCCTTCGGTTTTGGGTTATGCGTGTCCTTGAAGTATGCCATCACATGACATACTTGTTTGGATCGGTTGATAGTCTCGTTGAGTTCCATCTGGCCTTTGATCACCAACATGTCTATAACCCTAATATCGGAGATACCTTGGTTGTTGTAAAACATTTCTCTCACTTTGTCCCTCAGCTGTCTTTCGCTGATCGGTAGCTCTAAATCGAGTTTAATGTAAGGAATCTGTCGATACCAGGCTTTGTATAGATTGCGGACTCGATATTTGGCGTCAGTGGCGTCGGTGCTAAGTATGGGTTTGACCTGACGGCCAATCTGAGCCGCCGAAGACATAATCCTCTTAGAGGACATCTCTAGAGTAAACCAAAAACATGTGAGACCTGTGCGCAAAACATATCACACGCAAACTCACCTCTGATTTGGGTCGGGATTAGGTTTGTTTAGTTAATTGTTGAGATATTTGACGATAAACGTCACCAAAAGTGGTTTAAAAACAACAAAATAATGATTTAATTCTCTGTTTAGTCCGATGTAAACATTAGAGACATTTTCGGTCACGTGTTTGAGCTGACTCTCACATCTCTCAAATGGTTTGTTTACTGGTCGGGCATTGGCTGAGAGAGAGCCGAACGGTTGCGCACCAAAAACGTCTGCTCCCGAGTGCACATCACTGGTGGCCGTCAATGACGAGCCGTTGACGACCTGAACCATAGTTTGGGACGTCTTTGCTGTTGCGATGACAAACATTGGGCAGCGTTTTGGCGCAAAACTGGGCGCAGACGTGGGTACAGACCGCGGCAAAGATCTGTTGACTCACTCTGTACGCGGAGGACCGCTCTCATCAATGAAATGGTCCACAGATGTTGAGCCAGACTTTTCCCTCCAAGAGGTGAGCGCAGGGGTCGGCACTCAAGTGAAGCCACTGAGAGCGGAGGAGAGCAGAGGAGAGCAGTGAGGGAGTGATGCGAGAGATGTGGAGTGAAGAGGCCTTCACATGGTGAACGTTGTAGTGAAGGGCTGTTGAGTCCCCTCTCGTGATCCGTCCCTCTATGGCAGTGAACGGCACTCACTATTGGAGTAACGCTGAACACAACTGAACACAACTGAAGACAGAAAGCAGTGAAAACACTTCTGCTTTCAGAGGACTGCCTCCAAAACACTAGACCTAAGACTCCAATGACTCTAACGTTAAAAGTCTTTGTGTTATGTATTTAAACACAAAGCCTTTTAAAGTAATTTAAAGGCTTTACAATTGGTGACTGATTTGAATTGTGTCCACATTGGGCTCACCCGAAGACTCGACCGACCAGTGATGACCAGCGCTCGTATGGCAGACGTAGAGCTCGACCAACGTCTGAGGCAAAGGCAAACCGATTGCCTTCACTTCTTGGACGATGACGTGAGTCTTGACCGCAGTCCACACACCGAACCCATTAGTCTAATATCGGTCTGATTGTTGAGACATGAATGACAGACCCTGTCTGGTGATTGTCACTTGCAAGTGATGACCAGGTCACTATGAATGTACTGCCGCAGTCAGTGATGTCGCGCCGAACACTGCCAACACATTCATTCATTTTCATAGCCATTCATTTTTCCTCAATTATCTCTAAATATCTAAACATAACTTTACTAATCTAAGTCACTGCCGATTCGCTTAAGAACTCATTGCACTTCTTGTCAGTCACTTTCGGTTGTTTAGGGATTGGCTTCTCATGCCTTCAGTCAATGACTACCGGAAATTAGGACAACTGAACAATGGATGCCTGACCTAAGGCAGCACATGAGTGACATGCTTGACACTACCTAGATGCAATCATGTCAAATGCTTGTGCAATTAGCATTTAGCAGTATCAGCTAGTTGACCATGCTATTTGATAATGGTATTGTGTTTGCAGCCAATGCTTAGCATGCCTTCAAACTTGGCATACATAATGAAGGGCTGCAATGACACAAAGGGTGTTGTGAGCATCGGAGCCGGTCATTGTGCCCCACGCCTGCCCTGACCAGGTCACTTCGGCAACTCGGTGACCACAGTTGGCGACACTCCTTTGTGTGTCTTATATCCTGTTGAGACCTATAAATTATGATTAATGGCTCAGCTGTGGCCGCACTGATCGGCATAGCAATAGTGTGCACACATTGAGCACTGCCTATGACTTGTTATTGTGAGCGATAAGGTCTGCCCTGCGGTGCGCGATGGCCTCGCCGTTTGCAATATGGGATCGGCAGTGCTGACCTGCCATGCCTTGTCTCACACACTCTGACACTATCGCCATTTCTGCCATTCCAGATGAAGCGTCAGCCCAAGCGTCGGTTGGACTGGGACTCGAGTCAGCCCAAGGAGAGCGCGAGTCAGCCCAATGTTAGCACAATTAAATATGCGTCTAAAGTCATATTCAAAGCGCCGTCGAGTATACCGAAGATCAGGCCAGTGTTGGCCAGCTTTGTCGTGCCCTCCACTGCCTCGACGACGGCGTCGCCACCAAAGCCTATAGTGAATAAAGTGACTAAAGTTACGATCAGTCAGAGCCAACTGACGCCTCAAATGCCGACCGAAGACGCGGCCACCCCTTCAAAAGGGAAACACCGATACGAGACTTCTTTAGGACAATTAACTCGAAAATTCATTAGTTTATTGCAAAATGCTTCGGACGGCGTAAGTCAAGTCTTGTCTTGTGCTGACCACTCCTAACATGTGCTGCTATTGTTCGTTAGATCTTGAATTTGAACGAGGCTTCAAATGTACTGCAGGTCCAGAAACGACGTATTTATGATATTACAAATGTCTTGGAAGGAGTCGGACTCCTGCACAAGACCTCAAAGAATAACATACAATGGAAGGGCGGCTCAATCGACGGCTGGCCAGAGCCTTGCGCGTCGAGTTCGCCGTCGGGACAGACCGAGTCAGTGATCGCCAAAAAGATCCATATGGAGATGGAAAATGCCAGACTCGATGCCAAAGAACGCAAACTCGATGAACTGATCGAAATGGCCAGCTACGAGCTCAGGGCTGCCCACGACGACATCGAGAACAAGAAGCTCGCGTTCGTCACCTATCGTGACATTCGGAGCGTCAAAGAATTTTCAGACCAGACTGTGATTGCTATTAAAGCACCCTCTGAAACAAAACTCGAAGTTCCCGATCCTCGAGAGGTAGACATTGACCTAAGTTTAAGTTGCATTGTTTCCAACCTTTGGTATCCGATCACAGAGTCTTCAAATATGGCTGAAGAGTGAAAGGGGCGAAATCGAAGTATACCTGTGCCCAGAAGATGATGGAAGTGTAAGCGATTCTTCAGGTTATGGAAAGGGAGAGTCTTTGCCCTCAGATCTAATAAGTATGAATGGAGATAATCAAGAGAATGATGGATCTAAAGGTGAGTTATCGGTAGTGACCAATAGTTTGAGTTTCAACTCCATTTTATCAACAGCTGAAGACACAGCTCTTAAGTTTGCATTCATCAGCGAAGATGATGACATGGGACCGATGGGAAGCAAGAGTTTTCTCATGCAAACTGAAGATCAGTTGAAATTCGCCAACGAAGCCGCAATGACCTCATCCGACCCGACCTCAAACTTGCCATTCTTGCATTTAGAACCGCCACTATCTGAGGAAGACTACAATTTCACTCTGGAAGAGAGCGAAGGCATCGCCGACTTGTTTGACGACGATTTCTCACTGACATGAATTGGGTTGTCTTCGGGAACGGACTCGAAGACACTAACCGGAAGTATTTCCGTATGTTAAGAAAATGTTTATTGAATTGGTTATTGTCGAGCGAACGTTACAACGTTATGATAATTGAGACCCGAAGTGATCTTAAGGTTTATTTACAGTTATCTTATGTACAATTATTTAAATTATACCGACTATACTGAAGGCTGTCAATGGCCGCCGTTGTAATATTTAGCCGATCCGTCACTATGTCAGTGATCTATCACTCCATACTCACACAGACTCGCACAGATACCCCGCGCACGGTCAGCGCGTGGCCACTGCCGGCAGAGCCGGTCATCGGTTCGATAATTATTTTGCTAATATGTTATGAATTGTAAATTATTATTATTTAATTGAATTGAAAAACAATGCATTGAACTATCGTTTAATGTATTGTCTATTTTGCAATCGATTTGCAGAATGTCTTCAATAAGTAGTCGTTTACCGATTGAAATGCCAGCCGTTTATTGACTATCCCTTCCGATAAATTTCATTTTCATTTAAAAAAAATAATTTTTTATCTTTAGATTAATTTTTAGACAAATACAAATAATTTTAAAAAGTAAAGCAATTTTTTGAAAATAATTATTTAAAAAAAACTTTCGTTCTTTTATCACTTATTTATTTATAATTATTTAATCGAATTTTAAATAATAATTATTAAACACAAAACTGGTGTTCAAATACTTTCGCAGATTTTGTCAACAATTTTCGTTTCAAAGCATTGAGATTGAGTTCAGTTAACAACAGTTCAATCTTATGATAAAATCTAGAGCGAAATCAAAATTATTAATATTTGTTCGCTTTAAGAGATCCTAATTTATGATTTGAAAAATGATAATTTATAAAACAATTGAGAATCAAATAGATTCACGAGTCGTGTCTTCTCCGAACTCGTAGTTCGGAACCAAATGTTTAAGTCCTATGATATTAAGTGGCGAACAGAGAGACACTTCTTTCAGATGAATCAATAATTTAATTAATTTATGTTTTATGTAACTAAATATCATTCAAATAAAAAACAATTATTTTATTAAATCTCTTTAAAATTAATTTATTAATAGAATTATAATTAGATACAAATAACTTAAATATTTAATGAGAAGTACGAACAGTTAGAAGAAATTGTGGACACAACAGGCCCTGACCCACGTGCACCTCACGATATCCATGGCCACAATCCCACCTCCGGTGAAGCAATTGAATATATTAGAGAAGGGAAAGTATGGAAAGCAATTGCCCGCCCGACCCAACACTACACAGTCCTTTTTCTCCGACAGTGGTTTGGCTGCCGGTGGCAAAGGCTGTGGCGCCGGTCCCGGCGGTAAAGTGGTCGTGGTTGTTGGTGGCTCTGTTGGCTTAGCGGTTGTGGTCATTGGCGGCTTAGTTGTTATGGGTGTTGTAGTTGTCGTTGGCGGCACAGTTGGTTTGACCGTTGTGCTAATTGGCCCTGGCTTTGGTACTTCTGGTTTACTAGCTACAACCGTAGGACTCAACCAAAGTGAAGGAACAGGCGCTGCCTTGCCTTCAACTTTAACGAAAAACGGCGGCTGTTTATTGGTATCGGATGGACTGCTCTCTTCGTTTTCTTCACTCACTTCGGGCACTCTGTTGTCGTTGGTTATGGTGAATGAGTTATCATCACTTATATGACCAATATGCACTGGTCCTGAATCATCTGGTATCGGAGGTCTAGTGTCTGTCATGAATAGCAATGGTGGCTGAGGGTGTTGTGCTGGATCAGCGGGACTGACCACCACTGAAATTAAATTCCGGTAAGAACTTGGTCAATGAAACTTAAAGAATAAGTTAATAATTTATTATAAATTATTTATAGAATGATTTTGTCAGATAATTGTCCATAACTTACAGATCTGTGCCAGCGATCCGTCGGGCGGTAATTGACTTTGTCTGCTTTCGGCAAATGCTTCATTATTGGTTGTATATCCAGAATGGGAGCAATTCATGTGATCTATTGGTGAATTTGAGTCAATAATCTTGATAACACTTAAGATTGTAATCACTGTAAGATATTTCAGACACATATTCTATTGGAGCGACACAAAAGTTATTGGAATCGATCGAAGTTGTGGTTCGGACGAGAGATAGTGAATGAATGAATGGAAAGCCTTTGTGGTCATCGCAGATGTGGTCAGTTATTCCCAGAGCACCAGTTCAATGAACTGTAAGCTTAAGACCTTAACCTGGATTCATAAAAATCCTTTGGAATCCTCTCTTCCTTATTGTCGTTTCCTTATTCTTCGAAATTTAATCAATTATTTATTTTTATGATAAGGCAATAGAAAAGTCTTTTTTGGTTACATATCACCGGAAATACAGTTTTATCTCTATGTCTACTAATATTCAATAAACAATCAATTAATCATTTTTCATATGTTGACACTTATTATTGAGTTATTGTTAATTAATTTCAATTATACTATCGATAGATATTCTGGCCATTAGATTAGATAAACAAAAAATATTTAAAGCTATTTAAACGCATAAATAAATTATTAATAATTACTAATTATTAATTAGTAATGAATGACATATTCCTATGAATAATAA
>JAQGCD010000105.1:0-14525 GCA_034698965.1 Zygoribatula sp. | reverse complement strand
AAATAAAATATTAATTGTAAGCATTTCCAGGTTCTCGTGATTTATTTCAAGTATTAATTCAAAATTCATTCAATGTGTTTAACCCCAAAGTTTTCAGAATAAAATCTTCTTTTGTTGTGTCTGACCAAACAATTTAAGTTATTACAAGAATGTCAAACCATATTCACGAAGACGTCCGACAGATAATCCATAAACTCTGGAAACTCGATGTCCAGACTCATAGAATTAATTCTGTGGTTAAGGTTAACAAACATATGGAAACTAATCCACAGTCAAAGACATACATTGACAAAGTTATATAACCTTTGAATCCAATGCAAAAATCCTATAAACTTCCAAAAGTTCTGCCAATTCTTATGCATTTCTCGAGAAAATAGACTTTCCTTAACCCAACATTTTCAGTATCTTTCTATATCTTTCCATCTGTTGTCTCAATGGTGTCCGATTCAACTGACTTGATATCTCTAGATTGATATATTTTCAGATTTATTTTAATATTCTGATGTATACTTATTTTCTATCATAGGTAGAAAATAAGTTATTGATATAAAAATGTTTTATTTTAATATTAATACATTTGTTTCGGTTTTCCGACGAATGAAGTCGTCGTTATATTTTACAATGACATCAAAATAGCTTTTATAATGATTTCCTAATAATACATAAATGATTTTCGGGCCCAATGTCTCGAAATGGCACTCATTTTGTGCTAAATATCACAAAATTAATTACAATTGATATGAAAATATTCAATGGTTTGTCTGAATTCAAACACGAATTCAGGACAAAAATAGTTGAAATTATTTACAAATGATTTCTTATCTTTAAAAATGTGACAAAAATTAAGAGATAATATTCAATACATTAATAATTTGCAAAATATAAGCCTTTGGTTTGAGTTGAATCACAGGAACGAACAGTTGTAGTAATAACTCCTTTAAAAAGATTGCAAACAATTTGTTAAATTGTGACTAAACTGCACTAAACTTGGGACACATTTTGCGTCGGAATCCTATTAATAGTGCTATAACGGGGAACCGCTGTATCGCTAGGAGTGTTAGATCGAAGCGGATCCAGTGAGTTGCGGTAAATGGCTTCTGTGTAACCATTGGGGATGTATGTGGGCCGAGCCGTCACGTCCTGGTATCGCCAGTTGTTCGGGTTCGTGTAAATGGCAGTGTTGTCGTCTTCGGACGACGCGTACGACTGTGACCGGTGGCCGGACGATGTCGACTCCAGGTCCTCGATGCGCATCACTGGCGGCGCCTCGTGACGCGATTTGGCCTCTTGGACACGACCCCAATGACTAAGCAGGTCCTTCGCGTCCCACGACTGTACGGGACTTAACGTATTGACACTTAGTTCCCGCAGATCTCTTTGAGAGCCCGATTCATAAGCGGTGTTGTGTTGCAGACCATTCATCATTCCATTAGTCATCCCGTTATTCATCACACCATTCATTCCGCCATTCATCCCATGATTGATTCCGAGGCTCAACCCAGTGGTAGGAATCTTATCGACGCTATTAGTGTAACTGCCATTGTCTAACAGAATAGTCTGACTCTTCTCGAGCTCAGGCGACACACGAGTCGGTGGTTCAGGTGCTCTGCGCTGAGGTTGAACTATAGTTCTTTCTGTATCGTCGCCTTTACGTCGCTTCTTGCAGATGAAGCAGATGGAAATGATGATAATAATAAGCAGAAAGACAAGGCAACCAGCGCAAATGGCCAGAATCTCCCACCAGCGCAGTCCTGCAACACCCAGTCCAGCACGGCCTCCCGGTCCCACTGCAAGAGTTGGTCAGAGTTAGACAAGTGAATTGAAATTTTGGGCATAACTTAAGCGAAACATTGAATAAGAGGAAAGAACAGTTAAGACAGTTAAGACACGGACAAATTATTTGTGCCGCCGGTCGTGCAAAACAAATAAGTAGATGAAGTGAGTGCCAGTGAGGACAAGACCAGACAAGACAAGACAAAAGAGACGGATGAGATGGGAATACCTGGACTTTTGCTAACATCAATTGCAAAAGCGGTTGTGCTCTCAATTTTTACATTACTTTTGATATAAGCCATCACAACATTTGAGACACGACTCGATTGACCACTTGAATCTTTGGCCCTAAAGGCTATGTAGTAGAAGCCTTCTTCTTCGCTAGTGATCTGGACGGTGGCTCCTTCTGGCGAACCATAGGTAGGCGCTGGACTGATCACAGACGGTCCCGAGATCTCGAAATAGGCCAGTTTGTTGGTCGAATCAAAATCGGTTTTAATTTGTTGAATAAGATCGTGGTCATTGTCATCATCTCCGCGGAAGGCTTTGATATCATAGCTCTGGATGTGATCATTACGTCCCATTTGACTGGAGGTATAGTCGCCTCCCGGAGACGTCCACTTGATGTCAACCGTTCGGTTATTATAGTCGACGCTACCTATGCGTAAGTCTCTGACAGTGTTTGGCGGATAGGTATGGGAATTGAGATGTCCGGTCACATAGACTGACCCGCATTCAACTATTCGACTGAAATAGCCGTCAATTATGTCGTGTCTTCCATTGACTTTGGATCCACAGCACGGCTTTGATTTGGGATCAGTTGGCATTGATGTGCTACCAAAGTCTGTGGTCAAAGTGGTTCCTTCAGAGCCATTAGTGATCACAGCACTGATCGTATGATATCCAATATTGACAATGTTTGTGATGTATTGAGAATAAATTCCATCGCCTTTAGTGATGTCTGGATCACCCAATCCATTGTCCAACATGTCAATGGTCTCATTGTAGTTGGCATTTTCGAAGGCCACGATCAGTTTGACCGATGCATCCGATATCAAACCATCAAATCGTTTGTTGAGATTCACGTAAGCAATCAAAGGCTGGACATTGGGCTGCGAGGGGTCGAACTCGACCTGAGTGTTGAGCCAACACTCGGCTGTGAGCACGTCCTCATCGAAAGATGTTGTGACAAACTCTGCGATTGCAATCAATGTCTCGCCCGGATCTGTTTTGATCAGGTCTGCACTCAGTGTCCAATCGCCTTTAACTTTATCAGATGAATCAATGGTGACAGTGAAGCCTTGCAAACTATAGGTCTTTTCGAACAAGTTAGCCGTTCCCATATCATGAGAGGGAGACATAAGTTTGAGACTATCGGTTTTGATTAGGTTCTCATTAAAATCATTATTCGACGATTTTGACTGAACAAAGTAAGCTCGCAATTGAATTTTGGATCTCGTGTTGAAAAGCGATGAGTCTGTGTGAAAGGTAAACTTGATATTTTGCCCTGCTGCACTAATTTGAGCGAGGTTGCTGAACAATTGTTCTTTAATTAGATGGTGAGCTGGACTATGGCCACCACCCGAATGATCAGTCACAACAGTTCTGAAAGCTTTATATATCTGATTAAGGGTTGACATTGAAGTCTTGTCTCCTTCAAGTTCTTCTCTTATGTGGAAGACCTGACCGCCAGTGATATCGACCGCAGTCTTGAACAGTTGTGATGCTTGCTTTCTAATGTCAACCGAATCGAAAAGTGGGTATAAAATGATCTTAAGTTTGATGTTGTTGTCCCTCAAGAGTTTGGCTGCACTGATGACCCCCTGCTCTGAATTAGATTTGTCTATCTCTCTGCCGCTGATGAATATGACAAATATTCCTCCCTTTCCATCATTAAAAAACTGTTGGCTTTGAGACAGTACTTTGATGAAGTCGATTGGTTGTGACACTCCATCGGTAGTTATTGGGAAGATCTTGTCGGGAGATCCCCAGTTCTGCTTCTTTATTATATCACCTTGATTATATGTGAAGATGGCCATCTCCGAGTCGGGCAGATCCATGGCGAACTTATTTAGTGCCATATTTATAATCTTGTATCGTTTATTTGTGTTCAAGTTATTGGAATTGTGAATAGCGAACAGAGTTCTTGGTTTCGTATCTTTCCATACTTTGAAAGTTATCTCTGGAGGATTGCTATTTAGGGTCAGCTTTCGATTGTTTTGGCTGAAACTGAAATGCAATTTCGGGTTAATATTTCAGAATTAATTCGCGGAAATGTAAACAAAATCTCTATTTATAGCCAAAAATCTGAGACTTCAAGACATTTGTTGAATTATATTCATAAGTAGTTGTGATGAATCGCAGGCACTGACTCTTTCACTGACTCTCAAACTCACTTGAGTTCTCTCTCGCGATCACAGTCGAGGATTAGGGAACTGGGAATCGGAATAATGTCCAAAAATATATGCGATTATAATAGTATAGGAAATACGAGTAATTGAAATGCCATTAAAAATGCATTAGAATAGCCTTAATAGTGAAGAATTTGATGAGACTTGGCTTTACTGTTGGCTTTGATTTCAGGTCAATGGCTATGGTTTGTTACAGAAGTATGTGATTTGTTTGGTTATGGTTAGCGATATTTGAATTATGACATACCTATCGAAGTCTGGGTGTTCTCTCATGACAGACATCACATCCTTTCCGTCGCACAGTATGTTCTGTTTGTTGGGCGCGACCGCATTGTGTCGATGGACCTCATGGGAACTCTTTGACGAACTACAGAACTTCGTCACATTGGTTACATAGTGGGAGTACATTAGCGACGACTGGAACGAGTTATCCGCGTCGGGGATGGGATAACAGCGGAAGGTTTCGGGACTGTCGGGCAGTCCAGTGCTATTACTGGTTCTCGGTTCGCAGCGATGGCCGTATTGCATGTCATAAGTCTGATAATTGAAGGTCTTGTGATCGCCGGTACACGCGTTGGGCAGTATCTCGTCTGAGGAAGGGTTGCCCGCAATGCTATAGTAGGGTGGATATAATGGATCGGACGGAAAGCCGAACTCATTAAACACGCCGTATCTATAATGAGCCCATTCGTGGACAAGTAGTCGCGCGTCGCTCATTAATTGGTTGTCCGTCGCGCCCAAAACCAACTGTTTTGTCAATACAATCGGAAGTGCGTGTCGACCACAACCACCGAATTGCATCGAAAACGATTGAACCGAAGACTCTATAGGATTGTATAGTAATTGCATTCAATTAATGATAATTGACGTCAAATGAAGCAAAATTCTAATAATTAGCCACTGCTCTGATTTATTGCCTTAATTAGACCGAAAAATTGCTTCAAATTTTTGATTAGAGATGACCCGAGTCATCATTGCCCAACTAATTTGGCCGCAGATCTTCGTCGACCACCTCTTCTGTTTCTTACATCTCTACCTAATTAATTATCAGTATAGCAGATGTCATAAAGCCTCGCAATGTGTGAGGTCAATTAGAGTGGAAATATAAAAATTCCCTTGGTCGTGAACTTATAGATAACAAAATCCTTATTACATCCTCATGTATTTCATTCAACTAAAATGATCATGATATATGCATCCAATTAATTCAATACACTGTACCTCTGTCTACAACTATAATATCTGCGTCACTGTATCGATGAGCCGGAATATCGGTGTCTGTGATGACGTCCGCCCAGTCGTTGGGCACCACTATAGTGACCTCTCCGAAGGACAGGTAGCCATCTGTAGCGTCGAACAGTGCCTTCGATGCGGCTCTGATCAAATCCTATAGTGAACGGAAATGTTGGCAAAAATTATTATGTTTTTACTCGAAAAGTGCTTTTAATTTAAATAGTCGTTCCGTTCAGTTAGTTTGCGACAGCCGTTGCTAAATATGATTGTCTATTGTTATGGCATTATGTGCTGTTCGTCGCAAATGAATGTTTTGCATGCATTTGAATCCTTGCCAGAAGAGCACAGGTATAGCATAGTGTGTGTGAGTGAGTGTGTGCACTGCTGTGGTGAGTCATATACAAGCGTATGGAACGCCAGAACAAAATAATATTCTAATATTCCTCAACACATGCATGTGTGTAGTCATTGAACTGGAATATGTGTTTCGTTTAGATGTGGAGTACAGGCAGTAATACATTGCAGTATTGAGACTGTGTTGAGTGCGTTCAGTGCAGACCTTCCACTCTCCGGCCGTCCACTGCCTGATCGGTGGGCATAAGAGCCACACTGAACACTAAGGGCATAGCAAAACATTCATTTCTTACTATCAGTTGTATATATCCGGCACAAACTCATGCACTGTTGTGTTTGGCGAAAATTACATCACGATTTTGTGTACATATTTCTGTTTATAGTCTATTCTCATGAAAAGAGCGCTTTTTAAACAATCTTTTATTCTTTTGCTTAACTCAACAGACAAATAGCACTAACAGGTATTGGGATCTGTTGAGCCGTTTTTGAGAGATAGATCGGGAGGAATGGGAAGGAAAGGCAGACAGATATTAGTGCAGATCAGAAGAGAACATAACAGAACAGATGAGAACAGAGACAACTCATACAACTGATAGACAGATACGTTCGCTCCTCTTCTATGCCATAACTATGGATAATAAGCCAGAAAATTGTGTTCAAATAATTTTCTTGTTTAGTAATACAAGAGTCGACTCGAGTTAAGTGTTTTCGATTTCACTGTTCAATAACGTTGGGAATAGTTTGATAATAGTGCAAAGGTAGTGGTGGAAATTAAAACTAACCTTGGTCTTGCTGACCACGTCGTTGCCCAGACCGGCACTGATTTCCGGCGATAAGGCGATGACAACACCTCTGTAACCATTGTCGACGCGTATCGATGAGTGCGAACCCTGACATACATTCACCACTAATAGCAATAATCCGCAAATTATCAGATAATTGCGGTTAAACACAATGAAAGACATCTTCTTTGCGGTCCACCCGTCGGCCGATGCGTCCGATTATTGTGATTCTCGCAAATCGATTCACTATTTACTCAGAGTTAAGGCAAACATTTGCTGATCGATAGCCAATTGCTAGCAATTGCTTTAGTCTTGATTGCAGTCGTTCGGCACAACACTCGACGATATGGTAGTCATACGAACGGTATTTCAGTTTTATCGCTGAATATATATATTTCAAGCGAATTGGAGACGAATTTGAGACCAAAGATAAACAAATATATTATTTGCAAAAGTGTTTAGAACTTAGAATTGTTTGGAACTGAACAGCAATTCCGTGCAATGTTAGAACACTTAGTGAACGGAACTTAGTCTTTGAGGACGTCTTTTGCACTGATTTATGAAACCAATAAACAGTGAACACTAACACCGACTGAATTGAGAGATGCCGTCAGTTGAGAGCAGTTGAGAGTCAGTCGCAAAACATATTCGCAACCAATTATGCACTTATTTATTCGCACAACAAATTAAACTTTGCTTTCGGGCGTTGGGACCGATTTGGGAGCACTGGCTCTTCACTCAGCGCTCAGCCACTTCTCTGGCTATCACTCGAAGCAAAAGACAAAAAAGTTTTAATACGATTTCAAATTCTGTTCGATAGACTTTATCAGCGGTTGTGGGTCTCTGGGCTTAACGCACACACATTGTTCAGTTGCTATCGTTTCGTAGTCCAGATTATACACAAACCGACAGTACCTGAGCGTTAAGCACAGGAACACTGTTCAGGAACAGTCTGTTGAAGTGGTGCACAAACCGTTTTAAATCGCGTTTTGGAAACCAAAATGTATTATCAAAAAAGTTATTAAACAACGACAGCGTTTGTGTTGGTTGTAGTGGTTGTGTTGGTTGGCAGAGCACCGGCGTATGAGTGGCCCCGAGTGGACCGATAGCTCAGATAAATTGGATTTCTTTCTCTCTCTGCTCTCTTCTAATTGGAAATCAGATTCCACTGATTCCTTGTGCTGTGAGCAGTGCACAGACTGAGTGAGGACTGAGTGAGGACTTGGCTCTTGACTCGGAGCGAAACGAGAGATACTTGTGATAAAACTCTTTTCGGTTCACGACTGGGCCCGGAGTCGAATGAGTCGAGTGGTTGTGCAGACTCTCGGAAGGCAGTGATGACCGGCAGCTATAAAGCAATACATTTTGGCTCAACCGCATTGACTAATAAAATACACGAAACACATGAACACAATTTAAAACGCTTTTTACAGCAAATCGTTTATAACTTTTTCATTGGACCGCTCGCTCTCTATCGCTCTTAACTCCGGACTCGATCTTAACTTTACAACAGTCGCTGTTCTACTGAAGAGGAACAGCTCTGAACACGAGTTCTCACTCGAATGCGAGTCCAATGCAAGAGTCGAGTCGTCTCTCTGTGAGCGCCTCTTCTCCACAATTGTATTATGAAATGCTTTTAGCGCTCTATTGCAGTCCTATTCCAGTCCTCTCTCAGTCCTTCTCAACAATTGTAAGGCTCTTCTGTTCCATTGCTATTCCAATGCCTAAAAAGTACAAAACTTCTGCTGAGAATTGAACTTTTATTCTCCACTAAACACTTTTTTCTTCCTATTATAATAGCTATGCATAAAAGTCGGCGCTCTTTCCGTACGGTTTGTTCGGCACTTTGGACACGGATTCCATAGACCTAACAGTCCTTATGTCGTCTTTCTCTCTCTTTCCTCTCTGTCCTTTCCTCTGTGTCTCCTCTGGTTTTGGGTCCCATTCTTACTATTCCTCAACCTTTTGTTCCCTCGAAGAACAGTATCGTACGTATGATAGATATCATCGTCGGGTCAGACAATGGCCCCAAAACACAGGTATAACCGCAAACAAATAGCCTTAAGAATTATCGTCTATTGTATTGGTTGTTGTATTCGAGTCCTCCCTTCGACATGACATCTAACATACGAAATGCTAAACATTTACTGCCATTTGAATGCAATTTCAGAATGCAGTGAAAGTTAAGCCCCGATAATAGTACGGGTCATACACAAGAGGAACATATGTACGCTCGGAAGAAAATGATCGGAGAGGTGT
This sequence comes from Zygoribatula sp., assembly GCA_034698965.1. NCBI lineage: Eukaryota > Metazoa > Arthropoda > Arachnida > Sarcoptiformes > Oribatulidae > Zygoribatula > Zygoribatula sp. The sequence continues at coordinate 5,713 of JAQGCD010000105.1, read as the reverse complement.
ACCGAAGCTGTTCTCCTCTGAGATGTTCTCTGCTCTTCTCAGATGTTCTGTCAGACAAATCGTGTTGTGTAGAGCACCGGCACATTAGGCCAGAGCTGGTATTGAACAGAGAACCCAGTGTTTGGCACTCAGTTGTGCCAACATATAAACAGTTCCTTACAGTCCAAACAGTGGTATAAAGCGGTGGAAAATATGTTTTCAATGCTCTTATCGTATAATTTTTCAGCACTCATCTAATGGCACATCCAATCGGTCTGCGCCGCACTGGCATAGCATAGCATACCATAACAGTATGGCATAACACAGCCATAGCCATCCTGAGCACAGCCAGAACCCGATGGCCTTTCACGCTCAATGACTATGGCTGTGCCACAGATATATGGGGCCTATAATTACGATGAACTCTGTTTGAGTGTATGAGACATGAAATGTCAATATGTATGCAAAGAGAGGTCAAAACAGTCGGAGCCTTATGAGCACTTGCTATGGGTATGGCATCCCATAGGCATGTGAGGCGAGTGAGAGCACTGTTTGGATTCTGCGGTCGCTCCTCGTGCTATGGCCTCTACTGTATGGCTAGGGATGGGAAGCTGAGAGCACAGGACTCACTAACTCTCGGAATTAGTGGACGAGTGAGAAACACCATCAGTGCTAACATTGGAGTCACTGTTAATTCACAGGAAAAATATTGTGAATATGAGAGCCTTTGGACTTAAGTGGTTTCCAATGTGTTCGGCATATGTTCTGTTTATTCAATGTTATAGCTATGTGTTAGCACAAGTCAGGGCTCATACAAATCACTCGATGGCTATACTACTGCCAGTCCCTCAGAGTCTGAGCGCAGACAACAGAAAGCGTTTTTAAATCATTTGTTAAGTTAAATAAATAAATGAAAAGAAAGTTTACTTTTGAGCCCAAATAGAGTCGGAGTAGTGAGTCGTTAGACGACGAGTAGAGTAAAAGACAGTTTATATTCTTATTTATTTACATTACTCTCATTCGAGTCATACCTAACATATTGAGAGTCAAACTAAACACGTATTAAATTCTGTGATAATAATTGGCATTAAATTGGATTCAAATTTATATAACATTTGGCGTTTGGATAACAAAATGCGAGTCAAATGCAGTACAAGAATGCAATTGAATGCCCGAAAACTGCATATTCAAGGCTCGAAACTATTGATAGCATACAAAAGCGCATTCAATCGGTGTCTGTCTGGGCCTCGAAACTCGACCACAACTGAACATTGAGACGACTTTTCTTCTTCTCTCTTCTTTCTCTCTCTCCCTCTCCTCTTGACTCTAGTGTTGTACAGCGACTGCAATGTTCGATAGCCCAGAGTCCAGAGTACAAGAGAGTTATGTTATGCCGGAGAACATTCATGTAATAAATGTTATGGCATTAAAAATAGCTAAAAAGCACGCCTTTTGGTCACGTATTGCCAAATGGATCGGAATAGAGAGGGACGAGAGAGACAGACAGAGAGTGAGCGGAGAGAGAGAAGGAGAGAGATCGAGGACCAGTCACAGGCATGTGTTTGCACCTGTAATTAATATACTCCGGGACTGACTTTTTATGCAACGCCGGCCCCGAAACTGTCTGAAAAAGATGTGCACTTTTTGTTGCCGGGCTTTCGTTCGTTTCGTTCGTTTCCCATACATTATGAATACATTGGCCAAACATTGGACAATACCTGTGCTCTGGCAGAGGGATAGCAGACGATACACAACATTGATTAGGGTTTGAATGCGAGTGCACTCAATGAGACTGACATTCACTGATTGTCTGTTTAAATATAACGATTGTCTGCCAAAACGACTAATGCATTGATGAAAAGCCAATGTTTTTGGAATGAGAACTGAAAGGCAATGCCAGACCAGCGCTGAATAAATAGACAGAAGAGAGAAATTGAATTTTGCACCGGAAAGGCGGGGGAGGACTGACTCTGCGCTTCCGATTATTATTTAACTCCAATAACAATAACAGTGAATAACATTTTCTGTGTAAATGTTGTGAAATGTGTTTGTTATCGTTCCACAGGTTCAATAGCGTAGGTTCGAGGATAGCATAGGAGAGGACTCACAGGAGAGCACAGGAGAACACAGGAGAGCCTGTGTTCCATAGGACCTACCATTGAGCGCTCCATTGAGGACTGTGTCAGTGCTCCGGTGTTTTCGTAACGCAAGTGCTATACGAGTGCTAATAGAGATGAAGGCAATTCATGCAATAAATGATATAAATTGGTCTCCTCTTCGATACATCTGAATAATGTCGATGACTGACGGCGACTGACGGCCCGTAACCGCTCCGACAGCCGAAGAAGCGCTGGCACTGCACTGCACTGGCACTGTGTGTACGCACTCTACCGATGCCTGTGTTGTGCAAAGGGTGGAGACATCCGTTTAATATTCATAATAACACTCGTTATAAATGAATAATTATCGGCTTAACTGGTATTTAGTGGCGAAACAGTCACTCAACAGAAGCGACCGAATCGTTGAGCGTAAGACACAAATCAATCAACAATTGAATTGCTTTTTGCGATCACTGTTTGTCTGCCACTCGAGAGACAACACTTGAACACCAATTGATAGTCGAAATGCAATTCGTTTTGTGGTTCACTCGCGAAACATATATTTGAGACCAAGAATTACTCAATTTATATACAATTTATATACAATTCACTTCTGACACATTTGTTGGCAATGGTTTTGTTAAATAAATTGTTTGCAATAATAGACGAAAACAATTTGCACATAAAGACAGACATATTGGAGCAATTGAGCGTGATGAACGACTCTAGCTAGATCATTCGACCTATTTTTAACATAATGTTCATTCATTTTGTTTGTTCAACCTGTTTGTGACACAAAAAGTTGTTTCTGTAATAACCGAATGTTGGATGAAATTCAATATTGTGAACGTAATTGGAGTACAATATCCTGTGAATAACTACACCAAATATGGCCAAGATGCTATTTGTTGCAAGTCACTCAACAATTTGTTTGTGCAGTACTTTTCCAGGTTTTAAACTGTCAGGTGCAATTTATAGAATTTAATTGGTTGAGTAAGCTTATTTAAAATCCAGGTAATATGCAAGAAGTCAATCATGATTTTACTTATTCAGTACACTTTCTACTTTCAAAATAAATTGGTTCAAAAATAAAAAGGAATGCTTTACAAATGGCACACAAATTAATGTGGCAATCCTAATTGCAAATGTAATTAAAAGTGCCGCCAATTTGTATATAAATGGAATTCCAGAGTCGATTCGGTAATCGCACCGAAGACACAGTGACAGAGACAATACGATTTATTGCCGGCACCTCTTGATTGAACGCTCAGACCTTCAGCCATCCCCAGTCAAAACGTATTACATCGGAGAAATTATTGGCCAATAATTGCGAATCTGACGGATTCAACGAGATTCTAATTATTCAGTGATATTCGCCTCTTTGGTCACCTCTGGAACTGCTGTGAGCGCTAAGACAGTGGAGAAGACGACTCCAATGACTGACTGCTGCTCTGTATGACTAGATTTTAATGAATTCCATTCCCAATAAATTGCTTTTTGCGATAAAATAACTACTTTTTCGGGAGAAATAGTTATTTTAGTCGAAACACACAGAACTACAGGTAATTCTCAATATATTTTCTGTGAGCAATAAATTTTTTGACGAATCGTTTAGAAAACAATTTTTCGTTGAGTCTACTAATGATCTTTATTTTTATTGGGAGACGTTGTAAAACAATTTATGGCATTATAATTGTGGCCATAATTCTATTATATTAGGCAATCAATCTCTGATCTAAATTTGTGGCAAACATAGAGATTAGGGCCAATACGGAGACCATTGGGAACGTTGTTTGCATTCAAATATGTGAACAATTCTGAGCGATAACGAAGTCGAGGCCACGATTTGGCCACGATTTGGCCAACCAATCGAGACTCAATCGGCAAAAGGTTATCCGCGAACGGGAGCCCAGAGTTCATTGCATACAATGTATTGTTATTAATATTATTTAAAAGTCTAGAATTTGCACTAAAATACTTAGCAATTGAGAGCAATTCATTGCGATTGAATTATCCGGTTGCTTATCAAACGAGTTGATCAGCAGAGAGAGAATTATTCATAATTTGCCGAACAAATTGCTTCTGATATCACAACCGAACGAAATCTTAATTCAAAAAACAATTTTCTCCCAAATAATCGTCAGATAAGGAGATGAGAGGTCGACAGCGGTAACGAAAATGCCTACGGATTGGGTTCGTAAAGCACTTGTGCAGCAAATTCTGGCCAAATAGCTCAACAAAAGTCAGTCATACAGAGAAACCATTAATAGCTTAGACTCTTGTTCTCCTAATGATTGTAATGACTGCTAAAAATGACTGACTTATCGCGAATATTAATCACAACTCGTGAAACCAATTGAAGGCAACGACTGTTCATATCTTCACATCTTTATTGTTGTCGGGACTCAGCGAACGGCAACCAAAATGTAACACTTATTAAGAATTATTGTTATTTTTAATTCCGATCTCTAGCTATAAAAAGAAGAACAAGAATATCATCGAAACAATAATAATCGTAAATAAGAAGAAGAGAAACGAATAACTCATCAGAAGATCGAGCGCTTTAATCGATTAATTAAGTTTGAAAAACGTCAAACAATTTTGTGGCAAAACTTGTCAGAAGTTATTCGCAACGCATTCGACACCGAATTGAATGCCGGAGTAATAACAATAAGACAATAGTCTTATATTCGATAATAATATACGAGAGTCTCGAGTGTGAGCACAGGTTCAATGATTGGTATGAAAAGGAACAGCAGAGCAGTGAAGGAACAGTAAAGGAACTGCAATGAAAAATGGTTATCTGACGATATTTCATGATATTTCATGAGCGGTTTAATTGTGTGCACGACTTTGACACAGCATGCCGTGCACTGCCCGAACACAGCCGAGCACTGCCGAACACTGCCGAACACTGCCGAACACTGCCAAACACAACATACACAGTATAGCCTGTTCTGGCTATCTATGGCCCGCCACTCGATCGATACGATGTATGTTTTGCATAATCTAATCGCCGCCACAATACCCGTTCCCAAGTAGTGCTTAAACTCGAGAAAAAGTTCACATTCTTAGCACAACTGGTATTAAGTTCGGGACTCAAGACTCGAGTCTTCGAGTCATAATAGCACTCAACTAAACAACCGATGCTTTTGATGCAATTCAATAGCTATCTCATGGATGGCTACAAATTTTGAGAATAAAAAGAAGAAAATTCTCTTCTTTTCCGATGACTATATATGAAGATAATTGTTTAGAAGTTTATTTTCTGTGTCAGGCATTCCATCGATTGATAGATGCAATAAATTTCCTTAAAATGGATTCAAAGCTCTTTTGAAATATATTCCTATTATATCACTTCCAATATTGATTGCATCCCATGATAGACCTGTGCTCTCTCTCTCTCTCTCTCTCTCCCTCCCTCTCCCTGGCAATCGAATTTCAAACTCGAAATAAGTCTTCTCTCATAAGTGGATCCACGAGTTTGTGACTACATATTGATTGCATCAATAAGTTTGTGGAAAATTGTTTAGCATTTGATTTGTCTATTGATATAAATTATTCTATGAATTAGTATTTTGTTCGCCGAACGCATAATAACTTTATATTACCTGAAGATTGTGTCAGTTATGACA
>JAQGCD010000104.1:0-14539 GCA_034698965.1 Zygoribatula sp. | reverse complement strand
GATATTTTCTTCTTTTTACCCGAACCAACTTTCAAATTGCCTTTGTCGATGTTGAGCGCAATTTCTTTGGCACTTTTCAACAAGTCAGTGTTGCCTTTGGTTTTGCGGAGAAGCATTTTTCGCGTCTTCGTCGGTATATTACTATTATACATTAGATTAAGAAACGGGTATGTCTTTTTCAGAATACTTTTATTTTTTTTCATTTCGAAATTCGATACACAACTGGACAAGTACTTGCTTCTGATCTTAACAAAGAATTCAATTCTCTATTGAAAATTCTTGTTCTCAACCGGAACTGCTCGTCTGATTGTGGATGAAGGTCAAAGAGTAAATAACCGAAACGTTTCTGTGTCGCTCTTTTAAATACTTCTACAACTTTCTTTCCTTTGCCTGGAAATATTTGATTGCCCAGAATGCCCACTTGTTGCGTGAGTCGTACTCCTCGCATTACATTGATATAGTGGGCATTCAGACTGATTGTTCTCATGTGTTTATCTTTGTTGAAGATATTCTGGACAATGTAAATTACCGATATATTTCGATGATGACTGCCTTTGATGAAAAGTTCTCGAACATTATCATTTTTCTCTATACTCCCCATTAAATCATCGATAATTATTAGATCTGGTCTCGCTTTATCGATAAACTCAGTATCCGGCATACCTTCGTGATAGTGTATATTTACATTTTTAATTGGTGTGTTGTGTATGTTTTGTTTTTGGTCGTGAAACCAAATTACATTAAGTTTACGTTTCACTTTCAAATCAATCAAATGTTTCCATTCTTTGAGCAAATTTCTTGTCCAAATTGTTTTACCGCTACCTGTAGTTCCGGCAACTATACAAGTGAACGGGTGTTTGAATTTCAGAGGATTGACACTCATTGCGGAACCAAGATTACAAACATTCATTCTCGAATCGAAGAATACAAATGGTTGAAAATTTGAAAAAAGATTTTATTTTATACAATTTTACAGATTAAAATTTAATTTTGGTGAGATTAGTAATATCAGTTCTGCAAGTGTAACATTTCCATGATCCTTCAAACAGTGTCGAGCATGGTGTGCAACACAGATGACCGCACGGAATGATGATATGTGTTGCCAGATTGTTTCCAATGCACATTTTGCAATAGAAATCATGCACATCTGTGCCTTGTACACAGGGTGTGAAGTATTTATGAAAAAATGACACAATTTCATCTCGAGTTTCAAATTGTTTGAACTCCAACTCTAGTTTAGCGCGTAGACCCATATCGATTTTAACTGGCTTATACAACTTCAGGTCAATGAAGTCTCGTACAATCTCATTGTTGTCTTTCCACCAAGCGATGATTTCTTCAACTTTCGGAGCGCTGTTCTTGTAAATTCCGTAGGAACATTGGACGAATAAACATCGCGGCGAATGTTTCTTATGATGTTCCATCGGGTCCTTATTTTTTTTACGATTCGTTACTTGATATTCCATACCACATTCAGGGCATTCGACTGTGTCTAGTGCCATATGCTGATAGTTTGCTTTGGCTAATTTGAAAGGACTGATATTGCCTTTCCACGAGTGGTAAGTGTACAACCGGTTACAGTACTCATGAAAACGCCAAGTTGCCAACAACACCATCTTTGCGAAAATGAGTTCATTTTCGCAAATGTCGCTTCTTTTTATATTAATCTTCAAATGACATATCCTCGAGTATTTGATTTAATCGCGCCAGAATATTCTGAAACTCTTTCAAATCTAGAACAACGCCTCTAAACACATGCGATGGATGGTCTTTGTCAGTTTTCTTTTCTTCATTGAGATTGATTTGCTGTATCGTTATATGAGGAAATTCGGGAATCTCAAAGTGTTTGGCAAATCTGTAGACTATTTGTTTAAAATCAACTTCTTGATCCATTGAACTCGAGTAAAAGAAATTGATCAGTTTGATGAATGCCGACTTGTTGAGCATTACGAAATCTGCCGATCTCACTTGAGTGAACGGGTATCCGAATTTCTCCTTATTTGTCATCCAAGTGTTGATTGTGATCAAAGATTTTGAGGCGTTAGTGCTTTTTGTGACAGACAAAACTTTGACAAGTTGATACTTGTGACTTAGCGACAGACGGTATGTTTCTTCAATAGTGATTTCAGACCCGTTCAAGTACTGGAGAACAGTCATATTTGCTTGTCGGGATTTCATTGTTGAACGACGCCCTACTTTAGTCAAATGACGAGCACTTTGAAATTCTTCTCGTGCCACTGTTGGTTGTGGCACTTCTTTTCTGTTTGCGTTATTTTCGTTGTATTCAAACACATTGCCATCAGCGTCCACATCGATTGACGGTTGAAAATCTTGGTCCCAAATGCAGAAGCATATGTTTGCCAGAGCTAAGATTAACACTGTTTTGCACAGCATGGTCATATTCATCGTTTGACACACTGAACTAGAATGAAAAGATTAGTGATGCAACAAGATTATAAATCTTTTACTCACATGAATACACGGATTTATTCAATCGAGTAGGCGTGGCTTATATCCGAATGGCCGTGACGTATAATCAGATAGAAGAACCCTATTGGTGTATACCATTTTATATTTTTTATTATTCTTACGCATAACAATATCGTGATTCCATTGTAAATTGAATTTTGGTTGCTCGACATCAATTTCTGTTACAGTCAAGTCCTTGAGGTTATCATCAATTAAACGTTTCATGCTTGATAATTTTATTTTATCAAGTGTTTCGGAATTCAGTCGAATTCCTTTTACTTTGACTGTATTTTCATGCGTTCCATCGTCTGGATTGTATACGCTGTAAGCATAATTTTTAGGTCCTCCGCTCACAAATTTATCAATGTATTGATTAGGTTTGTCGACGGTTGCCACTTCATCTGTCAACTGCCCCAAATAATCTCCAAGACTTGGTACCCACTCATTGTCTTTAGCTGTGAATATAATTGAATCTGTATCGAAATATAAAACTCTTTCATCTAGCTGATCCAAAAGTTTGTAAAGTTCGAGTCTTGCGTAAGACGTCACAAAACTTGCGATTATCACACTGGATGATGAATGCTCTTCTTCGAAATCAGTCTTGTATTTGTAGATAACTTCTGCGATATCTGTATTGAAGATTCTAACATCTTGAACCTCTATACGTTCGTCTTCGAAAAGCTTGAAAAATTCGTGTTCATCAGAAATGAATTTTGAAATCATTCTGTTGGAACTAGCTTGAGCAAATTTCCCCCAAAATGAATTCACTATAAGTTTGTATATTGTTCTTAATCCTGGATTTTTGCATATGTTCGACTTATCGAGACGAATCTTTTCATGATTGTGATATTCTTCAATATAGTGGTTGATTTCTTCATCTGTCCTCACGTTACTCGGTAGACCACTGGCTTCTATTTTTCCTTTGATGCACTGGCGTATGAACGGACCGAATAGAACGTTTTCGTTGTTTACAATGTTGGTAAATTTTTCAAAGTGCCAAACTTGATATACACTAACAATCTTGTATCCCTTGGATAATGCTCGATCGAGTTCTGGTGTTGTCCACGTGCCAGTTAGATAGCGATCTTCTTCTTGGTGGTCGCAACTGTGATTTCCATCGATTGCGCATGAGTAGCACAGTGTATAGTATGACTTGTCTTCATATCGCATCGGTAGCACTGCGAATTGGAGATTTTGAGGTGGAAGCACTGTACAGTAGATAATACCTTTGAATTTCGAGATATCTGTTCCTTCGATTTCACTAATTATTGTCGGATGTCCGAGTGGATATTCGTATTTACGCAAAACATATGGATATAAACTTGTGAAGTCAAAGTACAAAATCTTTTCGTTGACACCCACTTTGTGATATAGTTTTGAAGCGTTCACTCTGCCACCGTACAAAGAGTTTCTTGGATAAATATTCGGTTTGTAGTTCATTTCATGTATTTTCTTCATTTTATTATCTATGAAGATTTGTAGAAGTTTGTCTTTCTTCTTTTGATTGTTAAATTCACATTCCCATGTAATTGTGACTTTGTGATTTTGTTTTGTGAGATTTTGTATTTTGGATTGTGTTTTTTCGAATAATGTATCCATTGATTGGTTTAATGTGGGGTTCATAGTGAGATATCGTTTCGGGCTATTGAAGCATTTTTTACACCCGTGATAATAACATCCTAAAAATTCGTATATGTCCCCATTCTCAGCATTGTAGCCATCTACATAATAGGGTCCGACTTTTTGTTCTCTCAATAATTTCTTGTTATGTGTGTGTTCTATATAATCTAAATATAAATTTGCAGCAAACGATTGATTCCTTTGGTTATTGTACCCATTTGTTGGTATGATTGGTAATTCTTTTGGACAGAGATAGAAAGATTTGAAAATTTCCATCACACCTTGGGGTAAACTGATACATCTTGTGAATATATCTATATCAAATTTATCACGCCAAATTTTCCAAAATGACATCACACTCATCATAAGAATGTCGACGTCATTACGACAATAGCTTATCATTTCTTTTTTGAAATCAAAATGATTATTTTTGACCATATCGTACCAGGCAAAAAATTTAACTCTCTCTTTAGGAATCAATTTGTTAGGTTCGTAATATTGTGCTGATGGATATTTCCCCTGATAATCCCAGTTGGAAGGTTCATTGAATGTATAGGGGAAAAAACCTTTCTTTATCTCAATCCCGAGACCAAAACATTCAGGCATTTTAGCTAATGCCATCGGTATAAATGAAAGTGAATCGAGAAATTTAAAATTTTTGTAGGTCATTGATAAAACCTTATTACCTTTCCTAATGATTCGAGGTCTTATTCTATTCTCAAGCATATATTTTATAACAAAATTTACATCAAAAGATTTTGCGTTGTGTGCGAATAAAATGATATTGAATTTATCCTTATGTATGGCTTTCAATTGATTATTAAGCCCAAAGAAAACGAAATGACAAAATTTTTCCAAAGCGTCTAAACCATAATAATCCAATTTTTGATGTGTACAAATTTCGCATTCACTCTCATCATTAAGCCAACAACTTTCACACACAACAGACAGACTAGCTTGATTAACTTTATGCCCCATATCGTCACTAAGTGGTGCGATAAATGTTTCGAAATCATAGAAAACAAATACTTTAATCTGTTTATCATCTAATTGCAATTTTTGTAAATTTGTCGGACTCATAAAGCATAAATGATTAGATATTGATACCCATTCTTTACATATATTACATAGTTTTAGTCCACATCTATGCTCACCTTGGATAATATTCATGCAAACTTTACATTTCTTCCTAGCGTTACATATGTTTGTTTTTAAATGATTCTCGAAACAATTGTTTGAAACAAAATTTCTATTACAATCATCGCAATGACACCAGTTTTCAATGACACAGGGCGGTTGTGAATAGCATGAAGGGCATACATTTTCACATTTATGTTTCGTCCTATTGGAATATCCGATCAGACATTTCTCACAAATATATTTGCATTTGAAAAATGCTTTGATTGATGTCAAAGCATCGGCATGAGTTCGTTTTGGATTCAAAATAATGTTAATTTTATTCTTCGCATAATTCCCCCTATAAATTATTATATTGGGTGGGGAAACTGCAACTATTTGATATTCTTCTCCAAAATAATCTTGAATTTTCTGAATTGATTTTATTGACACTCCTTTTTCGTCGACTTTGATTCCACATTTATGATATAATTCTTTAGCTTTGCGTGTCAATATTTTACCCTGATCTAATTTCAAATATTTATATTCGTTTGTCTTCATTCCATCTACGTAAGCTTTCGAAATAATTATTGCTTTGGCTAAGCATAGATTACCTTTATTGATTCTCACTATTTTCGTTGATTTTCGCAACCAAGTTTCGATGTCCAGGTCTGGACCGCCTATTCTTTGAACTCGGACTATCGCAACATCAAAACATAATTCGCCTCTAAGGATGAATTCTCTTTTCGACTGTGAAACTTTAGCAATTGCATCTAAAATTACATCTGCATTCATAGACCCGAGCAAGCGAAATGGTATGAATATATTGCTATCCAGATTATCGCGGTCAACAATAGAAATTCTTATTTGATCTTCTGCGTCATAGTCTACTCTATATGTTTCAATACATTGATTCAAACTGTTTCTTATTGTATCGAGAATATCCAAAATATCATACCCAAACGCAGACGGTTCGTAACCAAATTTAATTGTTGTATTGTCTCCATAGGTTTGGAACTTTTTGGACCAATATCGACGAGTACGATTCAAAGTGACGTTTATATCCATTTTTTATTGAGAATACACAGAAGAATACACTTTTGATGGAGTATAATTGAATATATCGAGAACTATTGGTAAAAACTCGATTCGGATTATATTGAGTATAATTATATAGTGAGTAATTATGAACTTGTGAAATTCGAGTGTAGTTTTTTAGCCAAACACACTGAAAATTCCGTCAAAGTTGTAGAAATCGTCGTCACCGTTGTCCAAAACTTTATGGTCGACGACAAGTTGTGACGCCTGGTTTATATTCCTCATCAAATTTTGCACGCCATTCAGCGCAGAATCCATTTCTTCACCCTTGCCAATATTCATGCGTTGAGTGAATTTCGCGAGCTTGGTGTTGAAGTCGCCAAAGACAGCATCGAACGCTTCCTTGATTAGGCGGTCCTTGTCCGGTCGGATGCCGAGCGCTACATCGCAGTTGTGATCAGCATCGCTCATTCCACTTTGACATCCGTTGCATTCGTTTCGGACCAGTTTGCCAATGTGTTTATGCGCCAAATGAATGAAAAGTGCTTCGGCCAATTCATTGAGCGCTTGCTTTTCTTTGTAGACTTTGTTGTCCCACTCAATGAGATGCTGGATTTTCTTGTACAAATCCACAAGTGCTTGGCGTGCTTGCTTCGATAGATTGATGCCAAATCCACGCTTTCCATCGCTGTAGACGAGTTGAAACATGTTTTCGTTGATAGGGTAGAGAGTATAATATCTCTCGGCGTTCAGCTCCTTGTACTGAGCGATACGGACCGGAGCTTCGACAATTTGTCCATCCTCGACCATTTCCGACTCGGCTGTTCCATTGATACTTGAATTTAACTCGAGACTTTCGAGGTTCCAATCCAGTTCGAGGCTTTTGATGAGCCATTTGAACGCATCTAGCGACAAGTTCATCGAGAATTGATGACCGCTGTTGTCGCGCACCAGTTCAACTTTGTTGTACTTGGACTCGTAAGCCTTGTTGCCATAAAATTTGCCATAGACTTTCTGGCGGAGAACAAACAAAGTTTTCCAGTGCTCTTCGCCGCGCTCTTCGGCCAAACACTGCTCCAACACCACATGATCTTCGGTGTATGGATCTTTACTGAAGTTCTTTTTCAAACTTTTCGATTGATGAGATTTGCTCGACATGATGACTGAATAAGTTGTGTGCTAGACTTTGGAAATTTCTGGCTCTTATACCCGAGTTCAAGTAGAATTATCACAACTCCAAATTTTCACTCATGCGCTCATATTTTCCTATGACATACACTAACTCGCACTTTGATTTGAATTTTTGTGACTCCCCTTAGCTTGTATTTTGGTGACTCCCGATATTTTGAGACTTCCTCCCTTGCTTTGATTTTTTTGACTCCCCTCTCTGTGAATTTTCGACTCCCCTCTCTTCCAATTTTTGACTCCCCTCTCTGTGAATTTTTGTCCTCCCTAAACTTGAATTTTTGTGACTCCCCTTTACTTGAATTTTGGTGACTCCCGATATTTTGTGACATACTCCCTGGCTTTGATTTTTCTTGACTCCACTCTCTGTGAATTTTGTCCTCCCTGAACTTGATATCGCTAGCACATACTCTTGAATAAACCGCAATATTAGGAGTAAATGTAATTTTTATTGAATGAATATTTATGAAATAAATGAGTACAATTGATTATGAAAAAGTCATTATAAAAAAGTTATATGTATTGTTTCAATTCAATGATAATTATAAGTGATTCGATTAATAGTTAAGTTGATTATAGGTTATGCGGTCACCAGTTGGTTTCGATTAAAATGCTTGTGATTGTTCTTCAGCCAGACGTGGAGAACGGCGTTTGCACTGGAAAAGAATTTGTTATTATTCAGCTTTCATTTAGAAGTGGAAAACATACCTTTTTCACGACAAACGATCCGTCGCTTTCCTCACAAACTTTGTAGCCTTCGGGTACAGTGATTCTGGGTGCTTTGCGTTTGCGAACAACTTTCCACGACGCTTCATCATTGCGCTGTATTTGTATGGCATCCAATAGCAGGCCGAGTCCTTTGCCCGTCTGGCTCTGTGCAGTCTCCTCTGGCTCAACCTTTATTGGCTTTCCATTCGGGGCCATTGTTTGCCCAGCGGCCGGCGTTATCCATTGAACCATTGGATTGTTAGTGCCCGTGAGTGGAGCGGTGCCATCGTGTCGTGATTCGGTGGTCGCAGAGTGAGGCGAAGGCGGGCCTGATTCACGTGATTTAGCGGTTGGCAGATGAGTACCAGAACTCGAAGGTTGTGAGCCACTGAGGACCAGCTGACCCTCAGCGAGAAGGGACCGTAGGTCATTGGACTTTGACGGACGAGGACCACTGCCCTCCGATCGTGAGTCATTGGTTGACGGCTGAGCACCAGCGACAACGGGACGAGGTCCGCCAGCCTCCGATTGTGAGTCATTGGTTGCCGACTGAGCACTTGCAAGAACGGGGAGAGGTCTGCCAGCCTCTGATTGTGAGCCATTGGTCGCCAATTGAGCATCAGCAACAACGGGGCGAGGTCTGCCAGCCTCTGATTGTGAGCCATTGGTCGCCGCTTGATCATCGGCGACAACGGGACGAGGTCTGCCAGCCTTCGATTGTGAGCCATTGGTCGCCGGTTGAGCATCAGCGACAACGGGACGAGGTCTGCCAGCCTCCGATTGTGAGCCGTTGGTTGACGGCTGAACACCAGCGATAACAGGACGTGAATCGGATGACACCGGTTGAGCCACGGAGGAAGCGGTCGAGGCGCCGAGGCAAATTGTGTACATCATCGGTGCAGAGGAAGCAGAACGAGATGCGGAATCGGACCGCGTCGAGCCTGGCCAAGTTCTGACGGTGATAGTTTTGGAGTCTGACGATTGAGATTTTGGGGCAGATTGTTGCGGACGGCTGCAAGAGGAAGAGGTGCCAGAGTTGCCAGAGTTGCCAGAGGTGCCAGAGGTAGAGGTTACAGAGGTCGATGGAGTTGCTGTGCTCGGCTGAGCAACAGTCGCGAGTCCGAGCTCTCGTCGGAGTCGTTGGGCCGAGTACGGAACCAGAACCGGTGTCGAAGTGTAGCGCAGATAGTAGTCGGGCGATTGACTGGTAGCAGTGGTCGGGTCCAGAGTGAGAGCAGGATTCGCTTCCATCAGATTGCATATCACTCGCTCCTTGGTGCTGGGTATCATCATCGGCAGATTAGTCCATCTGAAGTAAGTCATCGTTGCAGTCCTGAACTATTCGACTTTTTTCAATCAAGTGAATTTGTCAGACTTGTGAAATTCAAGTGATATTTAGAGCGAAAAACATGTGTTTAAATACATGAACAAGACGTCAAATCTCAAAGTTTGACAACCAATTGGGAATCGGCTACTCTTCTGCTGATATTAGCACGCATGTGTAAGGTTCGGACTCCACCAATGAGCGACGATTTGGAATTTTGGCTGACACTCGAAACCCTGCCCAACGACTGCCCACAGCCTTAATAGGATGGAGACTGTTTAACAACCTTACGTAACTTCCACCTTACCCTTTGGTCGCACAGAGGAGGGGGATTTAGCGTGACAAAAAATCGACAATTGTCTCACGATCGGTAATTTCGAAACACAAGTCGGGGATATTTAATCCCAAACATCTGCTGCACGTGTGTGTCGAAGAGTTTTCCTGCTCATACAATAGATTGTTCACTGCACACTACGCACGTGTCATTGGAATTGTCCCCCAAAAAACAATCAGTCATTGACTGGACCTAATCGCAACAGCTGCACACAATCGTGAGAAAATGTGCGGGAAACAATTGATGACTACAAATGCGGCACACAGTCAAGGCAAAAAATGCTTGCCTATAAATTGACTATTGGCACACTTTTCAATTGTCACACCGATAAGAGAAAAAATTAAGCTCAAACAATCGGCCTTTGTCGCGCTTCTCACGCATCAGGTTCACACGGGAAGCGAAAGCTACCCAAAGTGTGCAAAATAAATGTGTGTCTTCCATTAAACCTATATCAGCGTCGAACCTATATCTGTATTTCCTATTGTTCCCCCAATTCCATTATTCTCCCCTTCTATTGTTCCCTCTTTTTTTTTATCATTCTCACAATTTCTATTGTTCCTTCTCTTTTCTATTGTCTATCATTTTTCCAATTGTAATAAGCCCTCGTATAGTGCTCTGATTGGGGTTGCGATCTCGCCAATGCTTGTGAAGAACTCGAATGAGTCGAATCTTTGCGAACCAATCTGTGGAGAGTGAAGGAAAAATAGTTTTGTCTGACTCTGACTCATGTGTGCTCGTATAGGATCACGAGACGCGCTCCGCTTTCGACACAACTAGTCGTGTGCTCGCAATGGAAAGTTCAACTGAAATGCAAAGAGAAATCACACTCGATCTCTTGGACTCATTTGTCCATCAAGAGATTGGATGCGTTTCGCTCCATTCGTTTCTGGCTCAACTCTTCGTTCAAATGGAAACAACTGCTGAATTGGCCAAGACGAGTAAGTATTTGTCATTTTCTATTTTATAAAATCTTATTGAATTTTTTTCCCAAGTGCTGGCCGACTCTGCTCGAGGACCAAAAGACCCAAAGTTTCGCGTTCCGTCCTATGACGAAGTGAAGCAGTTTATCAGATGGCAGCCTATATTCTACAAGACAAGTGCTCCACAACCTGACTCTGATTGTGAGAGTGAGCCCGAACCGAAGCGGTCAAAGATGACAGTTACTTCGAAGACCGTTGCAAACGAAGAGCTCGTTGGCTTCACAACTAGACGCCACAATCCAACCTATGCCACTCCTGGCATGTCTGGCGACGAGATGCGGCGAAAGCTTCCGCCCAAAGAGCCAAAAACTACACCAAAAGTAAGTTTATTTCACCAAAAAATGAAAATCAGCTAATGTTTCCCTATTTTTGCCAGGAATATCCGCCTCTGATCAAATCGCGTGAGGATTTTGAGAATGTGTTCAAAGCGGCTGGTGGCATCGACTGGGAGACTGCTCTGATCGACGAGTACGACGCGTGGCACAAGGAACTGCATGACACTTGCAAGAGAGAACACTTCTCCATTACAGCGGAGCTCCAAAAGTTTCTCAATCGGAAACGGGTGGTTGTGCGCGATCGCGACGTTAAATTGATGAAAATGTGGGCCAAAGTGAGAGAACGCGAAACTCGTGACGCCGCCCTCAAAGAGCGCTCAGAGCGCGATTCATTATATAAATAACTGATTTTGTGTATCACTACTCATTCTCTGTCTAGTCATGGTAGGGCAACTATTCTGTACTTCCATAACTTTTATGGAGAATCAATTGGAATCAGTTCTCAATAAATTCACTTTCAATCCGAATCAGTCTGAATTCAATCGACTTTTCTTTGATCTGATGAGAAGCGAATGGAATCGATTGCGATCGTTTTATGTCCGCTCAAACCAGACTTGGCCTCTTTCGTTCATCAAACCTGAAGACTTGGCGAACGCTGGCTTCTACTATCTCGACGGAGACCGAGTCCAGTGCGCTTTCTGCCGTGGAATTGTGTCCAATTGGGTGCATGGCGATCGTCCACTCGGGGAACACGCTCGACATTTCCCTCGCTGCCCTTTCATTATGGAAGAAGATGTTCGCAATCTTCCGATCAGCATTGATCCGATCCGTGGTTCGAGACCGCATACCATACCCGCTCATCCATCGTTTCGGACAACAGAGGCGAGGCGTCAAACCTTTACAGAGTACTTTCCACGCGTTGTCAGTCATGATTCACTGGCCGAAGCTGGACTCTGGTCGTGTGCGGTAAGCGATTATGTCTATTGCTTCCACTGCGACACTGCGTTCGGTACCTGGCAACCTGGCGACGATCCATGGGTGGAGCACGCCAAGTATAGCCCAAACTGCTACTTTGTTTACATGAACAAAGGTAGAGAATTCATCAATTCGGCTCTACAACACATTGACACACGCACAGAAGCAGACGAAGAGGAGATCATTCATCCGATCTATGCAGAGACGTCAAGCAGTACTCCGCCACCTGAGCCATCGTCACATGAGCCATTGGCACCCGAGCCATTGACTTCTGAGCAATGGGCGCCTGAGCTACCGACTTGTGAGCCGTCAACCAGCACCTTCACTGAACTCGTGCCTCTACCGCCAACTCATGAGTCCGACATAATTAAATGTAAGGTTTGCTTTGAAAGAGATATCGGTATTGTTTTCCTTCCTTGCGGTCACCAAATGGCCTGCCCACAATGTGCGTCTTGTATCAATGCATGCCCTATTTGCAGACAAACAATCAATCAATTTATTCGAACTTTCTTTTCATAAATTCCCTAATTACAATTTGTAATCAATTTTCAATAAAATATTTTAAATAATTTCGAATCAAATTTCTTACTCATAGCGGCAACCAGACGCTCATAGCGTTTTTTTGCTTTGCTTGATTTTCGTGACTCCCTGAACTTGAATTTTTGTGACTCCCAATATTTTGTGAATCCTCCCTGGCTTTGATTTTTTGACTCCCTGTGAATTTTTGACTCCCTTCTCTGTGAATTTTTGACTCCCCCTTTGAATTTTTGACTCCCCTCCCTGTGATTTTTTGACTCCCCTTTAAATTTTTGACTCCCCTCCCTGTGATTTTTTGACTCCCCCTTTGAATTTTTCGACTCCCCTCTCTGTGATTTTTTGTTTCCTCTTTCTGTGAATTTTTTTTTGACTCCCCTGTGAGGTTAGGTTAGGTTAGGTTAGGTTAGGTTAGGTAAGGTTGGGTTAGGTTAGAGCAGGGCCAGGTAAGGTTAGAGCAGGTTAGGTTAGGTAAGAGCAGGTAAGGTTAGGTTAGGTTTGCTCACATAACAAGCTCAGCCTCTAGGCTCCACCTCACTCACATGCCACACCTTCTACAATGCTATTCCTATGGCTAGGCTTGGCTGTACTAAAACATTCTGTTTTGTCATACATCACTACTATTGTCGATACGAGTATTGTCAATGAATGTGAAGATGAAATTTCGAGCAAATGTTTTTCGAGCAAACGTCTACGACCGGAGTTTTGGAAAGTGTTTGTCGCGAATTCGGTCCCGAGTGTCACACTTCACAATTTTTATACTTGAAATCTAAAAAAGGTCCTTTTTATTCAAGTTGTTTTTTCACCAAACTTTAAATCTGTCAATGTCATCAAATACAAAGATAGAGTTGCCAGGTCTTGAATTTAAAAATAAACAGTATTTTACTTTTAAAGTTAATAGCACATTTAAATCATTTTGGTGAATTAAGAATTAAGATGGATTCCATACTAAATGCTTCTTATTTATCAAGCATCATGGACAAATTTTGCACGTAAATAAGTGAAATTCTCACTGAATAAGTGAGAAGAAGTTCTGTCAATCCCTTATACTTAACAAGTTTGTTTTGTTTGCTTAACATTTTTATTTTGAGTTTTGCGGTAAAATTCATTTTTTTCAAAACTAAATTTCAACAAGTTTACATATTTCAAAGTAACGAATCGTTACAAAATACATATTTGCAAACTTGCCAAGAACATATTTTGCAAATATTTTCTTTTCGAAAGAATGGAAAAACAATTTTTTTGTCTGTTGTGAAAACACATTATAGAAAATGAATGATTGGTTTAGTTCTGAATTTTATTTTTTCCAAAACCTCTTCACATGTATTACAAATAAGTGAATTTGTATTTTCTTGGAATCCATTTTTCCAATTCTCATAAATTGTTTTCATCGAATCATTTGATTCTATGAACTTTTAAAATTGAAATTTACTTTTTTTATCCAAATACAAAATCGATTATATTTAAGCGAACATTTCGTATGCATTTTCACATTTCATTAGATTTATATTTCATTGAAATAAACTAAAAATTATTAATAAATGTCATTACGTTTGGTGACAACATATTTAAACACATTCACTGCCTGTAGTGTTGCCATAGAATTGAATGACGAAAATTCTATGTTTAGAATTGAATGAGATCTATGTGAAAAGGCTTCTGACTAAGAATAAGCCTAATTAGATTAAGCCCTCCTTTGGAGATCGCACTCAATCGCATGATTTGTATTTTTAGAAACCTTTGTCACAAATCAAATATCAATGTCAATGTTTGCCTAACCAATAAATTTACATTGATATTAACTTTAACACTTGGCTAACCAATGCAAAAATTTTAATCAGTAACAAAGTAAAATATCAGTGAAGTTCAAGAAATTGATGAATTAATTTAATAGCATTAAGAATGACTCTCCGTTGGTGGCGCTCTGGCATTAAGGCATTGCTGTATAGAGCAAAGAGTGAGTGCTATGCCTTTCATGCTA
>JAQGCD010000103.1:0-14558 GCA_034698965.1 Zygoribatula sp. | reverse complement strand
GTTTATTGTATTAAATAATGAATTGTATAAATTATTTATACTAAAAATGATGATCATTTCCAATTGATTACAATTAGTTTAAGACGGCCGGGTCTATTACCTATAAATGAATAAATAAAATATGTTATAGTTTCACCTATGGTCAGTTTAATTATGAGTGCATTTAGTGGTCACCTTTGCCTCTAAATACTCTATTCTTCGCTCCAAAGCTGTCAACTTCTCGTTAAGAGCGGCCAACCTTCCTCTGCAGGACATATCTATGTACAAATTGAGATAAACGATCATTAGTTTGTTGCTTTGACCACAACATTAATACCGAATGAATTCAAGAAGTCGGCGATCTTTTTGATGCTTCCGGTGATGATTTCAATATACTCCCGATTAGCCCAATCTTGTTGTATCTGCTTCTGAATGCCCTCCTTCTCAAAAGCTGCCATTGTTAGACCACTTTGTCACTCAATTGATCAAATGAATGATCAAATATATATCAATATGATTTTAGATAAACATGCAAAATAATACAGGAGATGCCCTCTACTGTCAACATCTCTAATATTGCATTTTTTCAAATGATATTTTCAATTAACTAATGATGATATTTGAAAAATTTAAAATTTATTTTATTTAACTAATTTAATTTATTTGATTGCTTTCTTTAATTTACTTGATCTCATGTCACTCAATTGAAATTAATAACTTGACATTATATTAACTGGATTTAATTGTAATTTTGACATAAATAACGTTAATCATTAGAAGTTGTAATGTATTTGAATTAAAACACGTGTTTTAAATGTGTTTTGTTTTGGTCTGATTTCAATCTAAATTAAACACATGGAGACCGAAGGTATTGACCGCCGATTAATCTATAAAAGTTCTAAAACCTATTGTCTTTCAGGCAAATCAAAGAAAAAGCACAAAACACCCAAAACATTGGGAGTAAGTCCATTGTCTTCAGGCCAACAATCAATTGCTCATTGATTTGTACTTTCAGGAGATCCAACGGGAACAGGACTTCCACTTGAAACCATCTTCAGCTGACCCTAGTCTTAGTGCTCAGGAATGGCCTCTCCTTCTCAAAGTGAGTGACCACTGGTTTAAAAATGTTTTAATAGTCTTAAATTTGGTTAGAATTACGACAAACTCAATGTCCGAACCAATCACTTCACGCCACTGGCATTCGGCAGTTCTCCGTTCAAAAGGGAAATTCGGGAATATATGCGCTCGGGTTTTATCAATTTGGACAAACCATCGAACCCTTCTTCACATGAAGTGGTCGCTTGGATTAAGCGAATTCTTCGCGTCGATAAGACTGGACATAGCGGTACTTTGGACCCTAAAGTGACGGGATGTCTGATAGTCTGTATCGAGAGAGCGACCCGACTGGTCAAGTCACAGCAAAATGCAGGCAAAGAATACGTTTGCATATTCCGATTGCATAGCGCTGTCGAGAGCGAACAGGCCGTACAAAAAGCATTGGAGACACTGACCGGCGCTCTCTTTCAAAGACCTCCTTTGATATCGGCTGTGAAACGACAGCTGAGAGTCAGAACAATTTACGAAAGCAAACTATTCGAGTATAATATGGAAAAGAACATGGGAGTTGCCTGGTTCAGTTGCGAGGCCGGCACTTACATCAGGACTTTGTGCGTCCATTTGGGACTAGTTCTGGGCGTCGGCGGCCAAATGCAAGAACTCAGAAGAAATCGATCGGGTATTCAACACGAAAATGAGGGTTTGGTTACAATGCATGACATTCTTGACGCTCAATGGCTTTACGACAACCATAAGGACGAGACTTATCTCCGAAGAGTTATCAAACCTTTGGAAGCATTGCTCATTTCCCACAAACGAATTGTTATGAAAGACAGTGCTGTTAACGCTGTCTGTTATGGCGCGAAGATAATGTTACCGGGAGTACTCAAATACGATGACGGCATCGAAATGAATCAAGAGATCGTCATCATTACCACTAAAGGAGAAGCCATTTGTTTAGGTGAAAACAATTTCCTATATTCAATTAAGTTCAAAATTGAGTGAAATATTACCTAGATAACCTCGCTTGGCTCATTACATTTTAGCAGGGCTGGCCGGGGGGGGGGGTATCTTACAGCTTAGGTTGCATAAAACTTAAATAGATGAGAAAACAATTGGCATATTTTTGCCTAAATGAAATATAGTTAACTTTGACCCTTCCTTCAGTAAACTGAGATAGTATGTAATGTAAAATTGTGAATTATAATATAATTTTTCTGTTGATTGACAGCCATTGCACTGATGACAACGTCAACGATCGCCAGTTGTGATCACGGAGTGGTCGCTAAGATAAAGCGAGTTGTGATGGAAAGGGATACTTATCCTCGCAAATGGGGATTAGGCCCTACAGTAAGTCTCATACTTTAGCAAATTATTCAATGTATCGAATGGTAATCAAATTGAATTCTCGATTGAAGGCCACTTTGAAGAAGAAGCTTATTAAAGACGGAATGTTGACAGACAAAGGAAAGCCTAACGATAAGACACCGAAGGACTGGTACCTTAAATATCAAGACTTTTCTACCTCTGGTCAAAGCGAACCAAAGCCATCAGAAGTCGCGTCACCGCCAAACGGATCCCCTGTCAAAGAACAAGAAGCAGAGGATCAGACCGAAGAAGTATCGGAAAAGAAGAAAAAGAAAAAGAAGAAGAAGAAGAAAGAAGAATCCTCTGACTCAGAATAAGTGGTTCATCTCTTGGTTGGAAATGTTAATCGATTTTAAAATCATATTTAATCATTAAAATTTTATTTTCAAATATTTTCTTCAAAAAACCATTGAAATAAAATTAATGTAATTAAACGATTGGTTTATCGTTGTTGTCGATGATTCATAGCTATGTACTCATTGCTTGTCTTTTCATGTGATCCTTGAAATATTGTTTATGAGAATAAGTTTATTTTGATTCATCAGATTCTCACAAAATGTTTGCCAACAGTTAATTGATGCAAATTGCTTGAGATAATGGTTAATTGATGGCTACAACACGTGAAGAACTTATGACAAACTTGTGATAAAAGTTATCGAACCTCTCAATTGAAAGACTCGCCTCACGAGTGCTCAGCGCCTCTCAGCTCATGTCATGGACCCAACCGTTGCTGTCATCGATGTTTACCTAACTTTCCATCAAAATCATCGATCAGTTCATTGAGTTTGACCACAAATCTGATTGACTCTGTGGTCCGCTGAGTCACTCACCGATCATCTGACTGCCAGCTCACCAGAGATGTCGCTCACCTAATGGTCCAACAAATGGCAACAATGATTGGTGACAATGGATCAGCTCTGTTATTGCAGTTTTGCGTTTGTTTACCTCAACAAGATATCAGATTGTCAGATCGTTCAGATTTCTCAACTTTTTTCAAGTTTCTCATGGATTCAGTTTATCAATTATCTCAAGGCATGACATAAATAATATTGTTTTCGCAAAAGAAGTGAGACTTTGTTTTGAAAACTTAATATTTGTTCAAAAGAATTCAAAAACAATTTATTGGTTAATCATTTAACTATTGTAAACATAAATAATCTTAATTGAAATGTCAGATAAGGCTAAACAACAAATGTCAACAAGCAAAAAGAGTAGTTCCGGTGCACGGAAACGGAAGTTTGAGGATAGGTTTGATGGTCTGACCGAATCTGAACTGAAGAACCGGACGTTGGCCGACCATTTGGAGGACAATCTCGATATTTTGATAATTGGCATCAATCCGGGCTATACGGCTGCCTTCAAAGGCCACCATTATGCCGGTCTGTTGTTCAGTTACTCTCAAAACATTACTTACCCCTCCCGAACATCTTCAGGTCCGGGAAATCATTTCTGGAAGTGTCTATATATGTCTAATTTAATTGACAAACCATTGACCGCTTTCGACGATTTCCGACTCAAACATCAGTCCAATAAATACAGAATCGGTTTTACAAATATTGTGGAACGAACTACTCGTGGAAGTGATTGCCTGACCAAAGATGAGATCAAAGCCGGAGCTTTGGTCTTGAGAGACAAAATTGAGAAATATTCGCCTAAAATAGCGGCTTTCAATGGCAAAGGTTTTCTTTTTTCGCCTTCAAATTAGTTCTAATAAACTGTTTTGTCATTTATCACAAGGAATTTACGAGGTCTTCAGCGGAACCACTAATTTTCAGTTAGGACTTCAGCCGAATCGCATCGGTGACACTTTGGTCTTTGTCATGCCTTCGTCCAGTGCTCGCTGTTCCAATTTGCCCAGGGCTTCAGATAAGCTTCCTTTTTACAATGGTAATTATTCTTGCTCTACTTATAAAATGAGATCAATCTCTTGCATTCCTATTCCTTGGTTTGCATTTGTTCCTCATATTGACGACCAATCACCAAAAATTCCATTTGCCATTCTAAGTATTCTGAGTTCTAAACAATTGGTTTCTTCTAAATATTGACAAACTTGAAGGACTTCGAGAGCTTTCGGATCGGATTCGCGACTCAAAGCCTATCGATTGCGGAGAATTTATTTTCGGAAACCTATCGTCACCTAAAAAGGGGGCCAAAGAAGTGTACGAATCGGTCTATTTCAAGAGGAAATAACCAAAAGTGTTCAAAGATTAGAGTATTTCCTCTGTTATTGTCGGAAGTTTTCTCAGAGATAAAGTTCTTGTCATTGTTGGGCACATGTGAGCTAATGATCGTTGAATGTTGATCAGTGATTGGTCCCACTGTACTCTGTAGTGCACTGTTGGCTATGCTGTATATTGAACTGCGGTCTATCTACCGAACTCCGGTGCACTGCAATGAACTTAGGACTCCGATCGGCAGTTTGCAAGTTTGAACCCAAACAGCGATATCACTGCAACGCCAGTCCAATGCAAATAATGTAATTAACGCACAGATTCTGCTTATAATCCAATAAATATTCAGTAACTGATTATTCTTTGAACTTATTTATCAATACATGCATTCAAATTGATTCTTCGGTTCTGAAACCTCGACTATACTGTCAACAGGTTATGACATCTGAATGCTAGAGAAGAATAAATTAGCGATAAATCAATTGGAGGCCAATGCGAGCGATTGCGAGCTATCGATGAACACAGCGATCAAATGTCATACATATTATTAATATTCAACATTATATTCAATTTGAAACTGTTTTAAATGAAAAATTTTATGTTCCAATGAATCGACGCTTTTTCACGATAAATGAACGCAAAACTCAATATCGCATAAACTCAGCTATTTTTGTGCTTTTGATTAATTGCTTGCGATTTGCGATTCGGGTTTGTTTTCCTCTTAAAACACTCGCAAAATGTGAAAATGAATTTTAATTTGAAACTACCCTAACATTTGTTAAAAATAGTTTGTTTCGCAACCAAACGTTCGCATAACCACTAATATTTCCATTGTTTGCAACGCTTGAATCGCTTCTATTGCCTCAATGGCCGCGACTGTCGTCATCCGAACCGACGCGTTATTTGCTCGGATCTGATCGCTATCGTCACAAAGATCTTCCACTTTGCTCTCATTGATCTTTGGGGCTCATCTCTGGGTTAATAAACTAATCTTTCAAAATATGTTTTCGAAATCTGGGCTCACAATGAGTTGAGAGAAGCGACCACTAATTGCATGAATATCTCTCTAATATTGATCAAATCTGGCCAAACGGTGCAAACGAACGGAATAATTGTGTGCAAACACCTGCCTATCATCACAATTAAGCTTTATTTGAGCAATAAATGCATTCAAATTAAAAGCATGTGCTTTGGCTGATGAAATCTCACTAAAGAGGGTAATATGACACTAGATATGGATGTCTATGGCTGTCTATGGCTGTCTATGGCTATGGTCATGTCATTTGGAGTGCACTGGGATTGACAATAATGCGAAATTGCATTTCTCGCTTAATTAAATATTGTCTTTATTAGTGCAGACCAGCGATTCTGTGCTTACAAAGTAGCTTTCATTTGGTGGTATTGAGTTTGCAATGCACTGTATATGCACTGTGTATGCACTGACAGACCAACGGACCATCAAATGGCCAGGTCTGGTGGCACGAGTGGCACGAGACACGTGTTGTTGTGATCAGTAGTTGTTAAGAGCAGATGCGGGACGCACGCCATAGACAGGTGGCATCAGGTCTGGGCTCAGGTCTGCTCTTGTTTTGCATCTTTTCAATGACAAAAATAAGGTCTAAAACCTCAGACAAAGACTTAAAGGTCTACGCGTCGGACACCTGGCCTTTTGTGGCTCAAACGCTCCGATGGATTCACGCATCATTGCAGCAATGCTCCACTACTATACTGTACTGCAGTGACTGCACTGTACACTACACCAGGTACTACTACAGGTATAGTAGGTCTGACGGTGCGATCCGAGCACTGCTGCACAACTACGGCTGCTGGTGATAGTGCACCGGCCATACATTGCAAACACTCATCATTGCCAGACTCTTGTCTGCCTCTCCACTCTCGCCGCCGATTCTTTTCAATGCATTTCTTTGCACTTCAATGCACTCATTCTTACGCCTCAACTCAAGTCTATATTTTATGCATTGGATTCCAGAGGAATGGCTGTGAATGAAAGGCCAACGACAAGTTGCACAACCGTCAAGTTCACTGCCAAGTGACCACTGACCATGATGTCATTGATATTTATTATATGTCTGTAAGTCTGTAAGTGTATTGCACTTAATGCACGTAATGCACCAATCGAATAAAGTTTAGATTTTGCTCAATCTTGGTTAACGTTGAAATAGCAAGGTGGTTATCTAGAAAATGATATTCATTTATTTCAAGAGCTTTATCATTGTAACAATGGGTCAGTTATGAAAACCCTTTCGAATTCGAAATAGATGTTTAAGGATAGTTAGGTAATCTCGTTAGTGAATATTAACTTTATTCGATTTCTGACTAAATGCATGTAATATATGGCAATATATGGCAATGCACTGCAATAGATGTAAGACCGCAAACGTGAATCAGATGACCAATTCATAGACCAATAGTGCGCTAATGCGCTCACATTTTCAATATCACATGCATTTGACGAACGGTAAGAACACAGGGAGCAGAACAGGACAAGATAGAGGTAAGGGTTGCCACAGCAACTGCATCTCAATTCAATGTGGGATGGCATGACATTTATACAGACAATGCGACACTGACTTAGTGCCGGTCCAGACTGGATCATACTTGAATTGGATTATATAGTACAGACCTGTTATCTAGTACAGCACTACAATAAGTTTTATCATTAATTATCGAATATCAGCTTGAACACTTGGCTTTGATAATAAGTTGACAATTTATATATAATGCAATGGAGTTCTCTCTGTCTCGGTTACATCCTGGACGTGTTCTCGCAGTTCATCTTGTTTCATAGAATTGAGAGTAGTATTGCGCCAATACTCAAGTCCTGTGATCACTATATTGCAAGTATATAGTAGAATACAAGTGCATTCCGGTCCGATATCTACGGTCTCTGTTGACGTATTTTGATCCGTCTCTCTCTCTCTCTCTCTCTCTCTCTCTCTCTCTCTCTCTCTCTCTCTCTCTCTCCTGCTCTCCTACTCTCGGCTTACTGTCAACCTATTACTCCAATTACTGGAAGCATTGCAGCCATGAGTGGCCAATAATTGTTTGCTTAAGAATTAAAAGTTAAATAATAAGTTTCGAATATTGTTTTCAACGCTTTCTCGTAATTATGTAATCATTGGTTACGCAAACAATCGATATGAAGAGTCACATGAAACGCATGGCCATCCTTTTCCACTGAACTAATATCACTCATCACGAGTGAATACCTCATCAGTGCTGAGGCTCAGAGCTGTAGCCGTAGTCGGAGGTAGACGTAGTGATGCAACCAAATTGAATTGAATTGAATTGAATCTGTGTTTTGTACAAATATTGCCAAACAGTTGTCTACAGTTGCCTACAATTGCCTACAACATAAACATAATGTCAAGGGTCATGACCAAGGTTAATTGAGACGAGCGGAGAGAGAAGAGGAGAGAGGAGTGGTGAGCAAAGGAGAGGAGAGGAGCGCACAGGAGCAGGCATTGACGGACTAACGTAAACATTAACATTAACTGGGCCATTAACATTGATTCGGTTGGGAGCATCAGTACAGCAATACTACATCATATGACATAGTGCAGCACTACAGCAATGGTGCATTGGAGGCAACCAAGGGTCAGGCAGGGACAGACACGAGCACAGGCAGGGTGGAAGCGATCAGGCGGATTCGAGTCATCTGGTAATTAAATGCTGAGAGCAGTGCTAATCAGATAAGGAAAGATGTCAAGATAACTGATAAGTTATGAATGTTGAGTGTTATTAATGCGTTTAGCGTTCAATGAATTCATTGACAATATTTGTTATGAGTCAATATCCAAATATTTTGTTTACACATTACACACAAGTTTAGCATTAAATTCCTGAAATTTCAGCTGAGATTTCAGCGAAGTTTGAAATGAGAGGCAATTATGACCAATGTTTGTGATGAAGACATTTAAAGAGATGATGCATACGATGAATGTATGACATTAGACATCGGACAGAGAGCGACAATATATGGAACATATATGGAATATATGACGATTCTGTCAATTGATTAGAGCAGAGATGTGTGAACTCAATACAAATGTAGTGAAAATGTTTTCGAAGCCAAAGATTAGACACGTTTTAGGACGACATTCAATGAAAATAACATCGTTTGAGATGAGATTAAAAACTTTTGAATCGCTTTCAATGAAATCCAGAGGAAAGGGCGTCAAAATGGAACACTTGTTGTAGAGATTTGGTAAATATTTATGTTTTTGCCAGCGTTTGACTTTTGGAACGCTTGAAACTTTTGAAACCGGAACCCTTGACAGCCCACGCATGGACTGACTCACCGAACACTCACTGACATTACCGAAACAACAGCCCCCACACCGACCACAGGCCGGAGCAGAGCCGCTCACTCCTTCCGTCGAGGACCGAGTCATATATCGAAGTATGCCATACTATGCTATGCCTTCAGTTCCTCTCAGAGCCGGTTTCGCAATTTGTTTGCGGTGTTAAGTACTAAATAAAAAGTACTATTTATATAAATAATGCTCAAGTATTTCACTCAAAGAATAAATGGATCCGATATTTAGGACAAACATATTCTGTGCACTTAAATCTGCATTAATTGCAGTCAAGTCTTTAGGTTATTTATAAATTGGCCAATTTCGATGTATTTCAATGTATTTCAATGTACTTCAATGTATTTCAATGTATTTCAATGTAAAATTTGAGACAATTTGTAGCGCAAGCCATGTAAACTAAACACATAGATGTAAACCACCTGAGCATTGAGCATTATGAACACCGTTTGATAGGACGGTCACTTTGTAAACTTTGTAAACTAATCAACAGGTATGCCATCAGACAAACAAGTGTTTGACTTATGGCTCAATTCAGGATTCGGCATAAGTTTTCTCAATGAACGCAAACCTTATTAACACATTTCACTAATCGTGAGTTCGCACAAAATGTTTGTTTCGAAAGTTATTGTTATTTGTTTTTGTTTAATATCAAGTGTTATGAATCGAGCGAATCCTCCTTTCTTATCGTCATTTAACTCGATTAAGTGTTCGGGAATGAATCCAATTGCACATTGAGGGCCAAACAATGCGCTGATTAGTGTAACAATTGAACGTTGCATTGGTTGCATGAGTGGTGCACAATGGGCGCAATCAGGCACAGGGAGACACGGGGAGACACAGGCAGTCCGTCGACCAATTCAACAGCTATTCAAACATTGGCAACAAGACACAATTGGCTGCAACGTGCTCGTGATACCAGTGATACCACTGATACGATTGATAGTCTCAATGGGCTCCGTGGGCTCGATGCTGGTGCTAATAGCGATAATGAGTACTTGTAGTGCCAGTGGTGGCAATGCTGGCAGTGGTCGTAATAATCTGTTCCGTTATATCGCTTATCATTGCGTTATCACTCGAAAAACTTGTTAGAAAGTTCCCCGAAATCATTCAATAAAATAATAATAATAGATGAAAGAAGTGAACCAATAAATGATAATTGAGTTAAACCTTGAGATAAAGTCACAAAAAATAGATAATAGTGTGTAATATGTGTCTGTCTGTCGTCCAACTATTCAGAGAGACCTGGGATTCGGATTCACATCTGATATCATAGGCGCCAATAGTATTAATATCACGAGTTATATAAATAGCGAAATAGTTTCTAAATGTCATCCGATGTAAAGCAAATGCCGTTATTTCAGAACATTTAAGACAAAACTAGAGTTGGTATCAATGATAAGAATAATGGTAAGGCGTCGATAGGCTTTGGCAGTCACTACAGCAGACTATAGTGACTCTAGTGGCCTAACAGTCATGACATGTAAGAGTGCCATGGTCCCAGTCTTCACTGACAGGACAGCACAAGAGTCTACACAAGACAGGCCACCGCTGGGCAGACCAGACGACCTCTCCATTAGCATTATTTACTATGCAACTTGCAACTACATACTGTATGCATTATGCAGTGGCTGAGTAGCCTGTGTTGCAATTCGCAATTTGCAATGCTCAATGTCTGCATTGAATATCTGCATTGAATGACATCAATGTATTGGCAGATACTGGCAGATAGCGATGGACTGAGCGACTGCCTGAGTGCCTGACTGGTCGACTTGACTACACCATGGCTACATTGCCAGATCGCTAGATCGTCTCTTTGCCATAGTTTGCCATAGTTTGCCATAGTTTGCCATACTTTGCCTCTTTGCCAGACTCCTAATCTTTAGATTGTTGCTAATTCACTGTAAGGTCAGACCTGTTACTGCTCTGTTTTCGAGGCTATTCAATGTTCAAATCGAGGGCTTTCTGTCAGACGAAAATCGAGTTTTGAAAACAGTTATTATTAATAAATTATTATTTAAATTCAAATGAGAATATCTGAAAGTGAGGCCACTATCGAGTAGGTCTGAGCTAATACTACAGGATCTGAAAACATATGCTCCAAAGCAGGTGTTCGGTAACTGAACGGAAAGTCGAGATAATATGAATGCGAATCTGCTTTTGCTTTCACATACGTATAGTAGTATACGTGTAGTAGCAATAGTGGCACTACTTGTGCAGTGTGTGCACACAATTCTGATTCCGCGACCAAATCACGGTAAATGAGGCACATGAGGGGAGAACAGGCCTCCCGTCCATTCAGGTGTTGAGCTGATCAACAATTATTGACATTTGCGTCACTACCAGTGAACAGACATCCGATCATTTCGACACAACTATCGAGTTTAGCATTAATTAATTAATTGACTTCTGTTGGCTCTCCATTGGCTTTCCATCCTCTCTCTTAGATTGGAGGCCATCGAAGGCCCGATAGGCTCAGAGTCGAAGGACAGGACGATAGCGGCTCCAAACAGACCATTGTTTATGTCAGGGGCTCAAAGATTATCTCATAATTACTGATTTGGTGACTAATTGTACGACACGTGTGACTCTAAAACTAAACCTAAACCACTCGAAACCTATTTAATTGAATTGCTATTGAATTTCTCGTGAGAAACATCAATGAATTTCACGATTAATTAACTGTTCAATTAAATTGATTGGAAATTTGATATTAAAATCATATGTCATTCAGGTTTTAATTAGAATCTTGTACTACACGACTACGGATTAAATTTAATAACATTATCGCAATATTATGCTATATTTGTTAGGGATGCGCACAGAGGCCAGGGATGAGCAGCTCTGCAGCAGTGAAGCACTTGCTTTCCGTTTACGGCACTCAGACTCTGATTTAAACAGATTTATGTCGAAGTCAAGTGTTTTGTGGCAAAAGAGACCAGTTTTTAGTTCCTTTAACTAAATACTTATTTATTGGAACCAAAACACATCATTTATGCTTAAATTTAGGATGAATTAGGATTAGGACGAAATACAGGATGATATCGAGGAATGAGAGGAGAGAGAAGATGGTGTCACACATGAGATTAGGTGCGACTAATGGGGAAGTGACGGAGCGGTTGGTCGGACCGAGACTCGAATCATTCAAACATTCAAATGGGAATCATGTGCAATGACAATGTAAATTGTTGTTTTTGAACAAATGCTGCGTTTAATGTCAGCCCTGATTGTCAGCCAAATCTGTTGAAGTCAATCTAGAGTAATGTAGTGCCAGAGGGTCGCCAACAACTGGCAGACAATACACAAGTAGAGAAGTAGCCAGATACATCAGATAGAATGAGATCCAATCTACATGTGATACATGGTGTCTGGGCTCAGACTGGCTATAGCTTCGAGACAAAAGACAAACAAATCTCAGACAAGTTTTGCCAAAAGAAATAGTTTAATAGAATGTAAATCACAGACTGAGCGCACATTTGACTGAAAAGTTGCCCAAAAATGTTTACTTGTATTTGCTTTTTTTGAATAAATTTCTTATTCCGAGCTATGATTTAATAGCGTTAGTGACAAACAAACTCAAAACAAACTGAGAGCAAAACAAATGTTTTTTAAAATAGGTATTTCCAAAATAGTCAGTGGTATTGGGTATTGGGTTCATTCCATGCTCAGGCAGTGTGCGGGCAGTGCTTACACTGCTTACACTGCTGAGGCTGCTGTGCTCAGTGTTGTCAATATATTAAGGTAAATGGAAAACGAAGGTTTGTTTTTCCATTGGACAACACAACAGGTTCTGTCAGTTTGTTCGTTAGCAAACTTGTATTGGAAAAGTGTGAACCGACAAAACCAATGCAATGCAATGCAAACCCAATGGCAATGCAACCGACATAAACAGCATAAACAGCATAAGCAACACAACCGATAGAACCGATAGAACCGAGAAAACCGACAGAACTTGTTGTGCCTTTGCTTGGCTTTGATGTCACAATTATAGTAGGATCTGGTATTTCCGACCATATTTTTAATGCAAGTTTTGAGGAAAATTGCGAAACAGAGTCGCTATAAATAAATTGCATTTTGCGAAGAATAGAGAAATAATTAGAATTTAGTTTGGCTTTTCTGCGCGAAGAATATTTCTAATATTATTCTCTCTCTGAGTCCTAAACTAAAGGAAATACTAAACCATTTCGTAAAGAAGTTTATTAAGCATTCAATTTATTTTTAGATAACTTTCTTTCCGTTAAGAATAAAATTAGTTAAAAGTCATGCATTGTTTCGTTGAGACATCACAGGAAAGGAGTTGTGATATGGAGTCGAGTCGAGCGGAGGCAGAGATTCCGCCAGAATCTGATGTCTGATATTTGATGTCAGGGCGACCGAAGTCTAAGTCTAAGTCTGCAACTCTGGGAACAAGTCCTGATCGGAAGAAGTGTTAGTTCTGTTGGTTCTTTTGGTTGTGTTTGTTGAGGAATGAGGCGCGAAAATGTCTGGAATGTAGACCTCTTGTGCACAACTCGCAGACCTCTCACACTCTGGCATTTATGAGCTTTGATAGCATTCAAAGACCTGTGCTCTGACGACATCCTGTGCTTTGACTGTGCTTTGAGGAGCTCTCACTGCTAGTCACTAGCCATGGCATGGATGGCATGCGTGCCCTCTCTGTCTGTTAGCCTGTATTTGCACTGCATTTTGAGTTCACAGTGAACTGTTGAACCTTAATTGCGATCGTATGGCAGTGTGTGGTGTGCTCGGTGTGCACTCTGGCACAGGCAGGCAGCAGGCATGCCATGCCATACCATGCCATTGCCACAGTGTGAGTATAGCCAAAGCGAGCCATAGCAAAGTCAGGCATAGTATCGCTGCCCTGCAATGCAATGCTACGACCGGTTAGACCGCATTCTTCAAAGGATTCATTCACTGGATTTCCAGTTCTCACGGCTCAAGAAAAGTGCGCCAAAACTGAGTACAAACCCTATTGTTAGGCGTTCGCACTATTCGGAGGAATTGGAGAACAATGTCATACATTGACTCCGAACTCAGGTTTCCCTCCAAACGTCTGCTCAGACCATCAAAGCATAGTCACAACAAACCATTAGCCAGAGTTTGGCCCATTAATTGTGATCAAACATTTCTTATTGCACTCAATCCAGTCATTGCATTCAATTGATTGCATTGCATATGAATTCCAATGTGAATGTGACTGAATGTGACCCAACATTCAATTTATGGCATCGATGGCATACCAAAGATAGCAACAAAATTCTGTTTAATTAGATTTTATTCTACAAATGATAACCACTAATTAATGTGCATTAGTCTGCAGACAGTCTCCTAATGTATCCAATTGGAAGGTCTGCTTGAAATTGCCACTAGTAACTATATAGTAACAAGTGGAAGGCAATGGTGATGGCGAGAGGCACCGACCAGTCGACGACCTGAGCCAGGAGTCAGTAGTCAAGGCTCGACACAAATGGTTACATGACTTGTCTAGCATTGGGATGTCATCCTGGCATCACATTGGAGCACATTGGATCACATTGGTTCCAATGGTGCCACAGTTGTATTAACTCTATTCACATGATGCAGGCATGTTCCACCACTGTTCCGACATGTTCCAGCACAATTTCAGCACGTTCGTCGCCACCGATTT
>JAQGCD010000102.1:0-14589 GCA_034698965.1 Zygoribatula sp. | reverse complement strand
AAACAAGAGAAAATTTGGTAAAAATTAAAAATGATTGAATATAATGCATGTTAGGCTAAATCTGATGGGAATATCCCAACAAAATGTGCTCGAATTCACTCAATATTATTTTTTAAAAACTAGATATTCAAGAGTGGTTCAGGTGTTTAGTGTCAGACGTTTACATATTATGCGTCAAAATAGGGCTGAGTTTGAAGTTATTGGCAGTAATTGAATGAAAATAAATATTTATTAAAAGCATAAAAACGAGATTTTTTCTAATTGAATAAAGTTGTGTGAAAACAAACAATCGATTAAATGTTAAACATTGGGCTTTCGGTCTCGTTGTTAGCATGTATTCGACAATACACTCAAATTAGTGGTATTGTTAGCTCTAATTTGAGTTCAATTGTTCGATTTAAAAATTACACTAAAAACTTGTTATCTAGTTAGTCTTAAGTTAATAGAAGTGATTGACTAATTTGTATGCTAATGAAAAATTGTTGTGAAATGTGGAATTAAGGTAAGATGTATAAGAGAAATGCCAGAATCGGCACCAATTGTTAGACAGGAACTAAATCTTTGAGCGAAGCCTGTAATCACTATCTGTTAAAACACTTATTGGTTCGCAATATTATTTTGTTTAAACTCATTACGACTGAGAACTTGTTTCACTGCCTCGACATAAGTAACAAAATGTTTTACTAATGAGAGATTATTAAGTGATTTTTGAATTTATCACTTCATTGAGACTGTGAGCCAACACAGAAGAGCAAAAGAAAAACATAAAACAAGATTCACGAAATTGGAAATTGAATTGCAGTCAATATTTCTTTAGATTACCGGTCGCTCGCATTCGGTTTGCCATTGGATTAGCAGTTCGTGAAACTTATATTTGAAAACGCAATGTTCGCTAAAATATTTCAATAATTAGTGTTTAATTTAAAATCATTGCATGAATTGAAATCATTTATATCCAGAGAAAAACATTAATTTATTATTTTTGTTCCATTAATAGAGCTTTTGAACATTGTTTTCTCGTTTTAACAATTGTGATGAAAAATATTTTTCGATTGCCATCAAAGACCGACTCAAAGATAAAGGGAGAGGCGAAGGCAAGGGGCACAGGATTTGATGGGTCAGGCGATGTGGAGAACCGGCAGGAAAAGGGGTTGCGATCGGCTTCACACACACTCAATGTTATCTAATATAGCTTATAATGGGTTGAATGGTTTCAATGGTTTCAATGGTTTGAAGCCTTAACTTGTATTCCATCACTTAATTGACTGCTTCAACGGTGGGAACAAATCAGTCATTAAGTCAGTCAATATTCAATATTCAAATGGAGTTAGTTGTGTGTGAGCATAGCATTTGGTCGATAGCATGGCCTGATTGGTCAATTGTCTCGATTGAAGTCAAGATTGTCTGCCAAAGGAGAGGCCAATGCAAAGGTATGAGCGATCGACGGATCGATTGCTTCGGAGCGGAAAGCAATTGTTTTTGCGAGGCCTTAGTGGAGGTGAAGACCACTATTGGCTCACTATTGGCTGTTCATTGAGTCAAATTAGTTTGGTATTCAAGTTTTGTTAATCAGCGGAATAGCGTTCGGCCGGAGTGACGAATGGCTCCTCTGAAGACCTGGTGTTGTATTCATATGAATGATGATATCTAATCACGGGTTTTGTGTTGTTGTGATGTTTGGTGTCCCGAATGCTTAAACAATAATTGTCCTTAAGGTGAATCTGATGAACGCTTATTGGCAGTCAGTCAGACCGATAGACTCGATAGAGTGAGCCTGTCTTGTGAGCCAAACCACTCCCAATCGTGCACCGAAACGTTTTGATTTATTGTTGCAATTATAATTATTCCCTTCAATACATACGAACATAAGAACATAAGAACATGCAAGACTGTGAGACTCAAGCAACTCAAACAACTCAGGGACGATGCAACTCGCAGCAACTTGCATCTACAGACGGCAACTCTGGCCAAACCGATCATTACAATCGCTATACTTATCGCTTATGCCTTACCAATAATTGCCAATGACTAACCATTCGAATTTGTACCGATCAAACACCGACCGACTACTAGAACACCGACTCAACAGACAAGACATTAATGTTGTGCATTACTACTTCTCATATTACGATTAGATACTCTTGCTACTTTCAAGTTTATAATAACCTAAAAACTTTATTAGCCCATTTCGTATCTCTCTCTTGCTCTTTTGGCTTTCTCATCAATAATTTTTCAATTTCGTTATTTTTTCAAAAGTCAGTGGAATTGCATAAAAAATAATTTGTGTCCGTTTCGAGTCTTATTCGACTGCATTGACACCCTTGGGATAGATTAGGACTAGAAAGAGGAAAGCGTGCGGAATATGCGCGCCATTCATGGCTGGCAGTGATGTGATGTGATGTGATGTGAGTCCGAACGACAAGTTTCAGTATTGAACGTAAATATGGTATTGTTTGGCGTCGGTGACGGCACTGCTGTCACTTGTGCTTCGCTTGTGTCAGAGTAGAGCAATCGATTGATTGCTGTCTTTGTGTCACTTGTGATGCCGAGCAGTGCCCAACGCTCTCTGCATCTCTCCCTCACTCTCTCCCACTCGTGCTCTCTGGTGCTCTCTCGCTGTTTGCCGCACTCCCTCAGTGTCTCCTTCCTTCGTTCACAGTTCTCTCTCTCACTCTGCCTGAGCTCATGGCTCGAACTCATTGCAGAGCTGCCAATCTCTCGGATCGCTCCCAATCTAATGTATTCGATCCGACAAATGACACCTGCCTTGCAGTGCCTTCCAGTAATGGCAACGCTTGACAAACCGAGAACGACTGAGAAAGAACAGAATTGCATTTCATTAGGGATATCCCGGTCCCACACTTGGCAACACTCGGCAACACTCGGCTGACATAAATGCATCAAATTTTGATTGAATGAAAGCAGTGTCAGAATTAGATAAGGCTTTTCGGGGCCAATAGCACGCCATAAACGCGTGCTCTTCTCAGTCGTCTCAGTCTTCTCTGTTTGACACTGATCTCAAATATTTAGAAACTCTTAAACTTCAGAAGTATTTGTATAGAATTGTGATGTAAGCCATAATTTAGTGCAAAGTGTTGGGACTATTGCGACCATTCGGACCATTAGAGGAACGCTTTAATGGCTTGGACCACATCTGCCCTTCAATGGCTTCGATGCCTTCGATGCCATTCCAAACTCACAAAACTTTCAAACTATTGATGGCTTGCATATAATATACATCACTATTTCGATAATTTATTGTTGATGTTTAAGAAGAGGGGACGGCAGCCAAACGACTTACAAGAGAACACGTGCTATAATGGCAGTGGTCGGTGCAGAGCCGGGCAGGACAGCAGAGCAGAGGCAGGGGCGCAGGCATTGGGCACAGGCATTGGGCACAGGCATCGGGCACAGGCACTGCCAAGACAGCACAGGCAATCCAATGGCAATAGTAAATCATTGCACCCCTGTTAGGGGCAATTTCCCTTCCATCATAAATTAGAAAAATGTGATTTTGGCGAACTTTTTTAGTGATGGATCGCTTGAAACCTATGTCCTGCGCTAACCTTGAGCTGAGCTGTTTTGCAATAATAGCCGAAGAGCTGCTTCTGATTTATGGCATTCATGAGATAGATTATAGAGCGGCGCACAAAGAACTGCGTGACGTTTGACTGACACCACACCAGAGATTGATGGATATGAATAAACAGCAGATGGCATACAATATTAACTATTTATTTCGGGGGTGCGCTCACACTGTGTCTCTCTCTCACAGTGGGAACGATTCAAAGACACAAGACATTGAAGACATTCAGACACTAAGACACTTAGAGACTCGCACTCAGACAAGACAGCCAAGACAGACAAGACAAGAGCACATTCCTGGCTATGAGCACATCACTGGCTCGATGTCTTCCAATGTACTCCAATGTGTTCCGACTCACTCTAGAGTTTAGAGGACAGCCTTTGTCTTAACGCCACTGCTTTTAACTGCTTCTGCTTTGATCTGAATATAAAAAGCGAAAGCCAAACAGTTTGGAATTGTTTTGCTTATGAGTGGAGAACAAGTGGAACAGTAGGATGTATGGGATGCATGGGATGTGCTGGCGCTCATCACATCTATAGCCAAGTTATAAGTGGGCCCAAAGTTAGACTCGAATCGATTGTTAAATGAATGAAGAGATAAATAAGATTAGGAAAGAATAGATTTTGATGTCAAATAGATTGACGGTTGTGCCGGAGTAGTGCCGGAGTAGTACCGGAGCGTAGGCCTGACTAATCTGTTTGGACTGCATTGGCATCAATAGGGCACAGCCTCAGCATAGCCATAGCTATGGCCTTAACCATAGCTGTGCGCAATGCAATTCTCTTTTCATCTTTCGGTTGTCAGGTACAGACATCAGACACTTGTACGTCAATCAGCGCTCACCGCTTCCAATGCTTCCAATACTGCAACGCTTCACCAAAACTCTTCTCTACTCTACTTCTCTATTCTTGCGAGCCCTGAGAGCACAGAACATATACGACAGATCCAACAGATCTGATACACAATGAAAGTGAGCTAACGATAACTGCAATAACTGTTTGCAGTGGCAATGCAGTGCTTGCGATGCGATTCACAGCTATCTCATTGAGATTTTAATGCTATTTCAATGTTATATCAATACATTTGAATGCGATGCCACCGATTCCGGCGATTCTTGTCATCAGAATCGGTGTGAAGGCATGCATAGGCGATGTTAACGCATAGCACAGGTTTAGGTCACTTACATTTGGTCACATGTTTAGGTCTATCCTGCTTCTTGCGAGGCATGACTTGTGCCGATACATGCGATGATTGCAAAAACACTTTTCTTCTCACATAATATTCATTTGTGTTTACTGTTAGTTCTGGGCGTTCACTACTCGAGCACTACTTCCTTCTGATCCATTCACAGCAAAGGCCTGTTCGCGAGTGACGTCGAGCTGATGGACAGGTTGAGAGTCTGACAGACTGGACGAGAGAGAGAGCACACCAGACAGAACAGACCACGCATTGCTGTGACGATCGGCAAACATCCCATCCGATTGGATGCAGAAAAGTCATAAACAAAGCCGAACCAACAAACCGGTCAACCGCTGACATCTCACCGACATTCCGCTAAGCTCGCACTCGCCGGTTCCACTCCGTAACTCAATGGTGCACTGAATCCGAAATTATGTTAGGCAAATGCATTCCAATTCTAATATAATCAGCATAATATACAAATTCTATTCGATTTATAAAAGTGGCCTAGACAATATCTTCGAAGCGATACAATGCCTTGACTCTAGGAATTACAAT
The DNA here is from genome assembly GCA_034698965.1 of Zygoribatula sp. Taxonomy (NCBI): domain Eukaryota; kingdom Metazoa; phylum Arthropoda; class Arachnida; order Sarcoptiformes; family Oribatulidae; genus Zygoribatula; species Zygoribatula sp. Next base: position 9,266 of record JAQGCD010000102.1, on the reverse strand, counting down.
AAGCATCAAATAAGCAATAGGATTAGAGTGTATTAATATGAAAACCTTTTGTAAGAATGACAAAATAATTTGAGCTATAAATTTTTATGACAATTTTTTCATTTTATAGATCAGCATTTTGTATCTCATTAAAAAAAACAAGTTTCAATCTCTCTAATAAATAATTTCTTTTCAAATACATAATGCTAAAAACAAAAATGATGGCAAATATCTTTCATAATATTCCTGTTATCTATCTAGTGTTAAAATCTATGGTTCTGGAGACATACATATAAATATAGATATTGTTGAAATTTTCAAAAGCAAGTTCATATTTATAATTTATGAACGTATCAACATCTTTTTACTTTAATAGTTGTGCCCGAGAAAGATTTATTCCTTATAAGGACCATGTCTATAAAATAAATGATACTATCCCAATTACTATGATGTCGCAAAATATTTCTATCACCCTTGTTGAATTTCATACGAAGCATAAGGAATTTTTATTAAAATATTTTATCAAAATAAAACATACATGTATGAAACTAACAGAAATTATAGAATTTGCAGATAATATGAAAATATTATCTTGCTGACCATTATCTAAAATATGAAAAAATCTTAATATCTATATAAGTCTACATTTCATTGACATTGCTGCACTGCCTGATCAGTCATAGGAGATTGCTGGTGATCAACCATATAATGGCTCCTAACATTTTAGCATAAATATGGTGATAAGAGTGGTGAATACTAGTTTTTCAAAATCCTAGAATGCCTAAACAAACATAAATGTAAAGTGATGAAAATATGACTTTTTGTCATCTAGATAGTCACCGTGCCCATCTCTATTAGACACAAAAGTTTCTTTTATTTCCTAAAACAGATTGCTTACAGTGCAGGGCACAGCTCATAACTTGCCATGTTTCGTAGAGCTGTCCCACACAGATCGTTAAGATGAGCATTCATGTGATATTCAGTTAAATGCATTACCTGTACCAATGATTACCTACGCTTAATATCAATTTTCCATAAAAATGGGACAAATACTGAGCATGACAAATTAAGCTGCCATTTGTTGCCAAGATACTATTATATAGATAACTTTAAATTAATACGGAATATGAGACAAAATTTATATAAGAATTGGCTTCAGAACAAGTGGAGAATAGTTTCCAATGTTTTATTTCATTTAAAACATAAACATTAATATCAGTCAAAGACTGCTATAATTTAGTGAATTTGTCAAAGATTTAGCGAAGAATATAAATAATTTTTTACAAGTATTCGTTTCGAAGTAAAAATAAGTCACTGTTTTCAGTGGCAATAATGACTATTATTTTGAATGAAATCAAAACAGCTATCAATCGATAATTAATGGTTTCCGATCTATTATTATTATAAAATTAATCTTTAGATTTGTTTTTACAAAATTGGACTCACTTTCGATATAATTTACAATTCAGTTAAAATGGAAAAGAGTTGCGAAACTATTAAAACATCAATGGACAAACAAAGGACAGGTCTTTTAATTAACAATATTTTAACAATTAATGAAAATTAGAGAATAGGAATGAAGTGCTGACGAGATATCAAATTTACAAAATATATCGATTATTAATTTAATAAACATATTTAAACTAATGGCGAAAGTGGTGTCGTCTCTTCACACAAACATTAGTTACAACTCCTGTGTTCCCATAGGAATACTAAATGTAACAGACATTAAGCATTTAGTTAATTATTTTCATCAATTAATCAAAATATTGTTATAAAACGAAAATAGTTTTCAGACACAGATCTAAATTATAAGACTATCAGAGAGTGTACTGTATATACCGTCTGCACAAATGTTTGAGCGAATAATCCTATTTGAGCTCACTTTGTATATACTTTTCCCGAGTCTTCCTTCCCTTGATATCGGGTCTTGCCGTGAGTCCAAGGAAGGTATCGATACTTAATCATGTGCTGAAACACAAACAATCATCAGTGATATCAGTGACTGATAATACAACACTCACTTTGATCTGTCTCTTCATCGTTATACAGAAGAGAGTAATGAAATAGAGAAGAAGTATCGGCCAAAAGACTGGGATATTGAAGGCCTCGAAGAATGTACAGAAGAGAGCGATTACCGTGGCCTTCGTTGATGTGTACCTAAGAATAAGTGACCATCAGTTAGGTTACCGGCATCTGATTCGCGAGTCTTACCAGAATTTGAATTCAGGCAAACGTCTGATGAATGGCCGAAACTCTTCGTTAGCATTGGTGGGCAACGAAGGCCCGTCGTCTGAACATACAGCCATTAATGGTCATTTGTGGTCACAATTAGATAAAGAACTAACCTTCAAAGTCGTCATAGATAGCTGGGTCGATCTTAGGCGTTAAAAATGCTATCAACATATTTAAGTAATAAATACCCAACGCATACGTAATTATATACCAGCCCTTTGAAACCAAACGACACGATTAACGCGATTATCATCACTTGAAATGTTACCGACAATGAGAACAGACCTGATATATAAAGACGCGACCCATAAATAATAAAAATACAACGCCTGTGAATATCTGTAACAAATGGAGATCAGAAGTCAGATCAATTGGTGACAAATGTATGGTAACTAACCCATCGGTAGATCACGTGTGGGGTCCACGCGTCCAAAAGGCTTTGGTAGCGCTATCGGAAGACATTGGAGTTAGTGATCAATATAACCGAAGATAATACTAGTGATGACTCACTTGTGAAAGACCTTTGAAGAATTTCGAGACTACCGATGGATTGGATGAGTCGAATGGCTCGTCGATAGACGGATCCATGTCTGGTGATGTGTGAGATGTGTAACGAAGTCCTAGTGGTCACTAAGTCAGTGGTACATTGACACAAGTGATTGGCAATCAATTGACAAATGATCACTAAAATCTGATGATCACTCAAATTAAATGAATATTTAATACACGAAAGCCTAAAGCGATTGCAATTGGGATGACATCGACACGACTTGCGCACAGCCCCTCAGTCAGACCGCACACCACAACAGTGGGCACAACACACAACCTGTAGACCACTGGCATTGAGTTTGCATTGCGAACGGCAACATGTCTTATGCCACTCACCGACCGATGCATCGGCTCAGGGATGCACTTCACAGGTAGGGATGTGTGCCTTCGGCTCTCTACACCTCAGCCATCAGCACCTGGCAGTCACACAGAATGACCAAGATTGCACTTACTGGCCTCGAAATGCACTTTACCATCTCATTTCTCATTAGCTTAGGGAATGAAAAATATATTGCGAACAGTTTGGATTGCCTAATGCCATCTCCTAGATATACAAATGATAAAGCCGGTTCTCGTCAAGTTGGATCTTGTCAAAATTGAATAATTAGCAAATATTGAAATTAATTATTCAATTGGTTAAATATTTTGCTATAACTTCTTGCTTTTCCTTTCCTTTTCATGTAATGAAAGTAATGAAATTTTTCTCATTCGATAGTAAAAAACAATTTATTGGCCATCAAAGTGATAATAAATGTAGTAATTAAACCGAGAAGCAAATTGAGCATGATCAAACACATCAAACTGAATTCCTCACTTAACTATACTAGATTCCAAATCGAAGCTAAACTTGTTTCTTGTTGAACTATAGTGAACGAAGAACCAGTTCAATAGATGATATGCCTTGCTCAAGCATGATGGCCACCTACCAATACGGCGGTTAAACACATATTAGATAGTGTTGCCCGATATCAACCATTTAATTGTGTCAACTGTCCAGTTACCTCTTTGTGGTTAAGATAATCATCGGATCCACTCTTATATTGGTTTTTAAGACCTGATTTGATACGCTTTCGCTTGAGATCAGTATAGATGGTGGTAATGAATGTAGACATTTACGTAATAACGAGGTGGAGTATGAAATGGTAGACATTAGGATTGCTGCTTAGCAACTGTTAGACCCTAACAGCAGAGGTGCGCTCAATATTTACAACCGTCCTCATGATTACGTCAAAGTCTACATTCATAACCACGATCTATAGTCACTACTAGTCAGACTCTGCTTTGATTTGCACAGTCAAACAAATTTTTAAGGTATCGCATAATAACAGTCAGTAAAATTTTCCAACGATATGCACCGATTTCGACCATTTAATTGAAAGTGGTCAATTGAAAATTATCCATCTTTATTATTGACGAGACTAAACCTGGCTTATTAAATCTCGAGTTGTAGTATCGGCATTGGTTTGGACTGCTCTTGTTGCTCAAGACCTGGTGGAAGTGGGTCTGACTGTATTGGCGAATAGAGGCTCGCTTTGAGTGCAATCCATACCAATAGAGACACACAGAGAGCACATTCAGCACATCATAGTTCGTATCAAACATGTCGTCCCACTGCTAATAGTAGGCATGAGTGCCACTATTGCTGAATATTTCGACAATTATGGACAGTAATCCACTTCAATCGGTAAGTCTTGTGACACTTTAGATCAGACCATAGTTGGCCACTGGTTTGAGCCGTTTGGCGGTGAGTCGGAGCGACGACTTGTGCGTCGACTGTCCGCTCACTATGGCTTGCATTGCATTACACAACCATTGCGTTACTCATTGTGTCGTCTCTTCCGACCATTTGGTCAGATGTTTGGCTCTCAGTTGTCACTGATTAGTAACTGATATTGATGTTGAATACTGTGATCAGTGCCACCATATTTGAGTTCGAGTTAACTGCTTATCAGTCATGAATGCATTCATTGAATGTCTTATTTGCTAACCCTTAAGGCGATGGAGTTTCTGGATCTGAGCGATGCCAACGATGACGAGAAGGCGGAGGCTATGGCCATCATCGGGTCAGCTCCTCTGCAGGGCGTTCAGGTAATGACATTCGCTCTTGTCTTTACCATAAACATTGTCTAATCCAATATTTACCTTTTCAGTTCCCGTTTGAATTCAAGCCATCGGAAGGTCTTGAGTTGTGCTCCGAATCGCAACCTAACGAGTCCGGAATCACTCAATCGGGTCCCGAGACCTCAATCAATTTGACGCAGGCTTCGAGGCACAAGTCTTCACCTCCACAGGAGTTCGCCGCAAGTCACTTAACAGAAGCGGTGCCCCAAACGTCAAACCAAATGCCACAATGGGAAATGACCGCCTCCACTGTCGGACCAGTGGTCTGCGGACCCCCTCAATACATATATCATCAAGCGCCTCAACACTACTTTCCGACGAGCGGCCCGATGGCCGGCCCTTTCTATAATCCTGTCACTAATGGCACACCAATGGGGTTGTCGCCAAAAGAAGTCAAAATGCATGCCTCGTCTCAACACATCAACAAACAAGGAAAGACAGTGCACAGTCAAGATATTCGGAGCCCTTTTTACGTGCAGCACACTCAATATTCAGAAGTAAGTCCTTCACTATTAACAACTCATCATTTCTTGGTTGCTGACGTATTGGCCTTTGACCCACAGGTCTCACAAGCACCACCAACCACAATGGTCAATGATGGAATGATTCTGACCAATGGGCCACCTGTACAACCAATCTTCAGCCCTGTGCAGCCTGGATTTCCGCACTCGTTTATGCCTCCACATACACCATTCCCAACACCACAGATGTACCTCATCGCCACTCCCGAAGGATCTTACTTTACTTATGCTCTGCCGCCTGGTGTTCAAATGGCCCGGCCAAATGACCCTACAAGTCCTCCATCTGTTCCTATCATGACCGAAGACATCTCCGCCATCACTCCTAATGTGCCTTCAAACGATGGCCATGTCTCGAACACCGACAACGAAGCACCCGAAGACATTCAAGAAGACAATGACGAAGATGTCGAGGCAAACATTGAGAACCAAAACACGAACAATGATTGCGATAATCAGAACTATAAATTGAGTGATGAACTCATCGAATCAAAAGTTGCGATTGAAAGTGACAATGAGTCCAAACCAGTGACTGATCCCGAAGTGACTGACTCGAGTGACACGACCAGCGCCACTGCTATGCCTTCGACGCCGGCGACCTCAGTGAACCCGAGTACGAGTCCCACTCCCAAAGTGTCTGCCAATGCGAGCGGTGGCCAGAAGTCGTGGGCTGACCTATTCAAGAAATCCGACTCATCACTCACTCAATCATCATTTATCACAACAAATCACTCGTCCAGTGCTCTAAACTCTGGTCCTATAGTCAGCCAAAGCTTCGTAAACAGTTTATCTGAAAGTGACAGTCCTCTGAATTCTAGTGTAATCGTCAACTGTGAGAGTGACAAATCCGCTCAAATACAAACCATTCCTATGCGTAACGACCCGTTCGCCAGAAAGTTAGCCAAAAGAGTCAAAGACATGCATTTGAAACACTTTTTGCCGTTTCTCATACCATACGGTTTGATCAATCGGGGCAACTGGTGTTACATCAATGCCGTGAGTCCTCCCAACGCCTAACCACAGCCCTAAGTTACTAAACATATTACTATTTTTGTAACCTTGCAGACCCTTCAAGCACTGGTCGGGTGCCCTCCTTTTTATAACCTAATGCGCGAAATTGGAGAGACTTCTGGCCTATTCAGAGAGAGATCGTCGACACCAATAATCGACAGTTTGTAAGTGAACTCGACTTTATATCGACTTAATTATCTGATGATTGCCAAATCGATTCAAACTGGTTTTCAATTACATTATATAATGATCAAAAGTCAATTATCAGTCTCTTTTGATTGTATGCGGCTTTCCTTTATCGGCTTATTCGACTTCTGTGTCGATTATCTTCTTAGTGGCCGAAACGACCGCAACATTCGAGTAAATTATCGCTCGATTTTATTCTAGCATTAATATGGCAAACAGTCGATAGTATGATAAACAAATTGAGACTTGAAGGCAATCCGAGAAACGGCTAGCAAAGAATTTTCTAGTGACAAAATAAACAATTTAATCTTGCCAATGACAGACGACCTTGTTGATTTAGAATAATTACTTATTGAATTTGATTGAATTGCTTAACATATTGTCCATCATTTGAGTGAAAATGAGGAAATACTTCGAAAGTATTACACGTTAGTCGCCAGTGATTTATTTCCGGGAACTTTTGAGGATTAAATATTAAACATAATTATATTTTTACAACACAAATTAAATCTGTACGTAATATCAGTTAATTAAATGAAATCATTAATTAAGTGAAAACATTGCTATATTCAGATACTGGCTTTTTCTCAGATTCCACTTCGAGATAATTACAATTAAAAAGTATTTTTGTATTTCAGCGCAAATTTTTTCACTCATTTCAATCCGAGCGAGCATTTCGCCCGAAAGCAGAGGGCCGGCGCTAATGTCTCACTAGAAGATCTACCCAAAGGCGACTCTATAGAGCCCCGTTGTATTTATGATGTCTTGGGCTCAATCAAATCCGAATGTCTCAAAGGAAGACAAGAAGACGCTGAAGAATTCTTGTCTTCAGTTCTCAACGGTTTGCACGAAGAAATGGTTGCATTGTTCAAGCTCATGTCCAACGAAAATGAAACCGTGAATGGAGACCACCCGACAGCCAATGGACACATTGACGGCGGGGAAAACGGTAACATTGATGACGAAGGTGTCAACGATGACGACGACGCAAACCTATGGAAAGAAGTCAGTTCTCGACACAAAGCAATGCCAACCCGTTCTGTAAGTTTTGCAGTTTTGAATTTTGTTTGTTATAAAGAAAAAATTTGTGAACTTTGCTTTATTATCCTTTAGGCAAAAATAATCTCCACTCCTATCGTTGAAATGTTTGGTGGCTCTACTCTTTCTGTGAGGACGGCTGGCAAAGATATTTGTGGAAACAGACAGCCATTCTTCACACTCCAATTGGACATTCAGGTTGGAGTTGGCTTTCATTTTGGATTGCATTTTCATAATTTATTTGACAGTCCGATAGAGTGAAGTCAGTAGAGGATGCACTAAAGTGTTTGACCACATCGGAGTCAATTCAGGGCTATATGTGTCCCAAAACCAAACAAGCGATGGATGCTAGCGCTCAGACGTTTTTGGACACTTTGCCTCCCATTTTAATTCTTCATCTTAAGTTATTTGTATACGATATGGACGGTGGTTGTCGTAAATTAATGAAACGCATCGAATATCCTGTCGACTTGGATCTGCCCCGAGAGTGTCTTCACTATGATAAGTGGGACCGCGAGAAGAATACACAACTGAAGCGATATAAGCTTTTGAGTGGTGAGTAGTCTGCATTACAACTGACAAGTTGGTCAGCATTTGTTTCAATTTATTTTCTCGTCTTTAGTTGTCTATCACGACGGCGCCGAAGCAATTAAAGGCCATTACGTTACTGATGTTTATCACATTGGAAGCAACCAATGGTTGAGATGTGACGACGGATCAGTTAAAGTGATACCAATACAGAAAGTGCTGAATACTGATACTTCACGGACTCCATATCTACTGTTTTATCGTCGTTTCGACACTCTTTACGGCAAACATTTTAACCCTTCAAACAATTCAAAGACATATTCACATTGATCGTAACCATCATTGATCGCATGCAAACCATTGTTTTTACTGTTCTTCAACTTCAACTTCAACTGGTCTTCCCTTCAAATGGTTTTTATTAGACGAATGAAATGAGAGACACAATTGTTGTTCAGCTGTGCTTTCTTTGGACTAAATGCTGTGATAAGTGCTTAATGGGATGTTACGACAAAGCAATTGATATTAGGTTTAAATTTAAGACTTATCGACATATTAGATAGTGTTCGACGAATCCGACGAAACCGTCCAAACGTTTTCTATTAAATTATGTGACTCTCATTGGATTGTCATTGCCGTCGATGAAGACGTCACTACAGTCTTGACCGACACTCTCGACCGTCCACTCTCTGGTGTCTGCTATCGATGCAAATTATTCAGTAATATCGCAATTGATTTTAAATTTGGTGTTTAGTGATATCAACATCGATGTTGTCTTCGGTCACTTCGGTCACCGCTTCTTGAAGTTCAACAATCATTAGATCGAAACTAACATAAGTTATTTGAAAGTTCGGTGAAAATATTGATTCTATTATATAAATATATAAATATTAAGTTGTATTGAATATACCGTGAGATTTGATTTTTGTGCAAATATTAATGATTTAGGAAATTTTTAAAAGTAATGAAAATTATTATTGATTAATAATTAGTGTTTAAATTTGAAATTAATTTGTTTTTTTGCGTTTGATTTGGTTTTCTCTTTAGATTTTAAATGTGCAGTTAATATTGACTGAGTCGAGGCCCGAACAGAGTCCTGACAGC